>JAJPUD010006547.1:20301-51988 GCA_023553655.1 Myrmecobius fasciatus
GAGAGAGAGAGAGAGAGAGAGAGAGAGAGAGAGAGAGAGAGAGAGAGAGAGAGAGAAGAAGAAGAAAGAGGAGGAGGAGGAGGAGGAGAGGAAGAGAGGGAGGAGGGGGGAAAGAAGAAGGGAGGGAGAAAGTGTGTGTGTCTGAGAGAAAGACAGAAAGACACAGAGACAAAGACACAGAAACAGAGAATGCAGAAACAGAGCCAGAGAGCTAGCGAGAGACAGAGACAAGATAGAGCAGAGAGAGACAGAGACACACAGAAAGACAGAGAGAATGTGTGAACAAGACAGAGAGACAGTGAGAGAGAGAGAGAATGAGAGAGACAGAGAGAGGGAGGGAGAGTACAAGGAAGGGAGGGGAAAATAGAGGGAAGGAGGGGAGGAACAGAATGAGGGAGGAGAGGAAGGGAAAGAGGGAAGGAGACAGAAAGACAAGGGGACAGAGAGACTGAGATAAAGAAGTAGGAGGCGGGAGCTGCTCTGATGCTGGTAGGCTGGGCAGAAATCACCCGAGCCACCCTTTGGAATAGGTGACTCCACACCAGCTTCAGCATTAACCTTCTCCTCCCCAGTTATGAAGCAGCAACAGATGGTGAGTGAGGCAGCCAACTGTTTGCTTAGCTTGCCAGAGGACATGTGCTAGTTTGCAGAGAACTGAGTGAGGCAGAGAAAGAGTGATAATTTAACATCACAGAGCAAAGACACCTCTGTTTGCTCACTGCCCTTCCCATCCCTGTGTTAGAAGGGGTATTGTTGAGAGTCATTTTCTCCTGCTTATAATGGTGTACCCATAAAGAAGCTGTGCCCTCAAAGCAAAGTGAATCCATATGTTCCCTTTCTCAACCTATTCATTTCCTCTGAATTAAAAGAATGCTTCCAAATATCCAACTTGGGTATTAAAGAAGAAAAAAAAAAGGAGAAACTTAAAACATAATTTGGGTTTGTTCCCCTCCTTGTAACATGAACCAATTATGGTTCTTTTTAATCAACATGTTCTAGAAACTGGACATAAAAATTCATCACCTTGTTGTGTTTTTTTTCCTCCCACCATCCCCTCAAATATGCATTTGATTTGAACCAACACTTTTCAAATTAAGATTTCTAAATGTTGCTGCCATGTGGTCAACAGATGCATACCAGGTGCAATAAATGAATGAATGAATGAATGCATAAACAAGCAAACAAATACATAAATAAAGATAAGTAGGGAGGAAAGGAGAAATCTTTGCACTGTTTGGCCATGGAAACTTCACCTAACCATGGGATTTGTTCTGATTGTTTTTATAGATTGTGTTCGAGGGAATTCTAGGCAAAGGACGCTCAGGAGAGATTGCCATCGATGATATCCGGATAGGCACTGATATCCCTCTAGAGAACTGCATGGGTATGTTAACATCTGTCTCCTCTTAGCTGCTCCAAACTAGACAACAAGTGCTAGTGTATACCACAAAATAGTATATCACTGTATTTGATACTGTGTTTCCTGGATTCAACTCGGGGCACAAACTCAGTTCTTACCTTGCTAAAAGGAGCTGGCTATTTTTTCCCCTCCTACTAAAGAAGGAAAATGGGGAATTGTAATCTAGAGAGTGAAGGCTCCTGTGCTTGAGGTTAGAAGTGGGTATAATTCCCTGGGACTGTTCAGGTTAGCTGAAATGTGACATGAGGCAAAGCTTAGTATGCCATGTTCTCAATCAAAAATAGATGTACAGTAAGTATAAAGAACTGAATGCCAAGACCCCATCATCAAACTCTAGCTTTTAGCAAGGAAAATGCTACAGGATGAAAACCACCTGCCAGTCAGGATTACATGCTCAGAGGTTTTGATATATTTAATGGAAACCTTCACAGGCAAGTTAAAATTAAAACACACCCCTCCCACTAAAAATATTTTTTTTAATTCAAACAAAAAAAACAAAAACAACTTAGACTGTGTTAGGAAAATAGTGTGATTACTTAAGGATTCTTTTTACCTGAATAGATTACAGGGGAAATCCTGGCAGATAAAGCAAGTTACTGGAAATTTGGTATCTTATCCACCAAATGCATAAGCTAAATGGCTATTGGAAAATTGCCCAGTGTTCATTGAGTAGCTCAATGACCCCTTAGAAGAGCAAGGTGCAATATCGTCTTATTGGTCAGATATCTTTGTAAATCTTAATGAAAGACACACTTCCCACTCAATGTCTTACTTTGGGGTTAATATTTTCCTACCTGGGTCTCCCTGCTATTGCTTTGCTAGACATTTTGTCTTCTATGCCATAAACACTCACTGTGGGCAATAGAGAGTTATGCTCATATAGAAAACAGGTAGCATTGAAAAGGGACTAGAGCTTCTTTGGCCTGAGCCATAATTCTAATAACTCACAGAGTGCTTTTGTTGGCACATTTGTCTTGGGCATGTGTGTATATGGTGATATCACCAGCACCTGGGATTGCCCTGGCCCCTCTGGGAAACTCCCAGGCTCCCAGCATCTAAAAGTAATCCAGACTCTGAAAAAGCAATCAGTCATAAGTAACTGATTACAATACTTTGGGGATCCATTAATCCATGAAGGATTTTTTTGTTCCAAAGAAATTTTAAGCACCTTCTTCCTCTGATGATGTGTTAGGTATGGTAAAGAATAAGTAAAAGATATGGCCCATGTGCTTTTGGGTTTGATAGTTCAGAACCAAGGCCAGAGGGTATTACAGAAAAGTTACCAGAAATAATTTAGCTTCTTTCATCCTATTCCATTGTCACTTTTGCCTTCAGTTTTCTAATATAAAGCATCTTTTTCTTTGTCTTTCAGAACCTATCACAGCTTTTCCAGGTGAGAATTTTTCAGGTAAAAAATACTTTTAAAATTACATATATGCTGTCCTTCTGCCTCCCTACCCTCCTGTCCCATGTAATATGAATCTGAAAAGTAATCTTTTCTAATTGTGAGCAAATCTTTGTGGTGGTACTACATAGGGGAAATGGGTGATATGTCTTCCCAACACTAGATGGTGCTAACAATGCCTGCAGCAGTAGGAGAAGGAATTGAGAGTCTTACTATCTCTTGTTTAATTAAAGTTTAGGAGCCAATAATAGAGACAAATAGGTTACAGATAAACCTCTTGCCCTGCATTGACCAATGAGGAGCAACGAGGCTTGAAATGTATGAGTGGTGTGGAAAGAGAGTCAGTAGACAAAGTTAACGAAGAAATCAGTAGCAAATTAAAAGTGAAATGAGGTGGCAATGATTTATTTTAGCACGAAGATGGTTTTTTTCCCAGTTTCCAGGCACTAAGACAGCAGTCTCAATTATTCTACTATAAGGTATAATGGCAGGTGGTTTTGTAAAGGAAGAAAATTAGGAAGTAGACTCTGGAAATGACTGTCAGAAGGAGGGACAATTAGAGTTCAGAAGTTGATGTTTAAAAGTAAAAGAAATGGAGAAACGGTGTATTTAGTGTCTGGAACCAGGAGACTTCAAATATAGGGCTAGAAAATAGAAAATGAGATTTTTTTTTAATCTCCCTGTTAAAGTCAATTGAGCATACAGCAATAACAATAGAACTGAGAGAGCCCACCTCATTTAGAAAGAGAGGGACCCTTTTCAGAATCCAAATGAATGGAAATTCTCTGTGCTGTGAAAATTTTGTTGGCTTTTTGTGTCTTCCTACCTATAACACCATAAAAGTGACATTCCCCAAGTCTTTATCAGTAGGTGATTAATGTATGTGTGAAAGGAGGGGATGCATCCCAAGTAAAGGACATTTAGTCTTCTATATTTTGCCTTTGTATGAGCTGCACATAGAAACCCCCATGTACCCTTCTCTATATTTGTAGTGTTTAATCATATCCTGTTCTATGCAAATAGAGTTGTGTGATACTATTATGCCCCATTAAGATTTACTGGATCTCACCCCAGAGGTGATAGCATATCAGAGATAAAGAAAGTCATTTTTATATCCAAAGTCTAGACTTGATCTTTGTTCCCATTAATCTACCCAACTCATGACTAGCTCATAGTCGCTCAGGGACAGACAAGTCTCTGGTTTGTTATCTGGATGCACTCTTTAACTCCCTTTTAGCCTACCTAATTTGCCACTCACCAGTCATAGGTTTAAGACAGCACTGGAGTGAGAAGTAAAGATTTGGAGCGGGGATACAGTGGAAATAACAGGTTTCTGTACTAGGAATTACCTTTCTCTATTACCTTCCTGTACCCTGTTTCCATCTCATCAGCATACATATACACATAGTATATACACACAAAGCTACACACATGTGTTCAAAGTTTATATGCTTTGGAATTGCTTGAAGATGAGATATACGTAAATCTGAATCAAATTTTTGGAAGGATTTTCAAAACTTTCCTTGATGACAATTTGAATTTAGAATTCCAAGTGCAACCTTTGTGTAAAATAAAATCATTATCTTATTATACACCTGACTATCAGGTCAGGTTATAACTGCCACAATGCTTGGAAGCTCAAACAGCCCATGTACAGATAAGAAAAGACTTCCGAGAAGTTGCTACACATGCCATTATGATGTGTGAAATTGCATGATCAAGGATTTCACTTCTCTGCAAGAATAATCAAATAGGTACACACATGCTCTCTCCGTGTGTTTCCCATAAAGCTTAACAACATCTCCCTTAACAAATAAATATGTAAACAGATGTTATGTTAGACCTGTGTGGAGCAAGGTTTGGTATTCTGAGCATTGAAACATCCCCTTTCATGGGAGAGGGGAAGCAAAGAGAGAAAAAAATTAAACATTCCCAAACACAATAGAATGAGTTGAGAAGCAATGGGATCTGGTAGTGATGAAGAAAATTATGTTGATCAAGTTCTATAGTAGCAGCTGTTCATATGTATCCCATGTGTTGATGGGTTGGGGTTTATTATGTTGGTTTTGGTTTGTTTTGTTTTATTTTGCAAGAGGAGGGGAAGATTCATTCTGAATGACTTTGAGGCAGAAAATACCACCTTTTTTTAGGAAGACCTCAGAATGTTTTTAAATACTTAAGGCAAATGCTTTTGGTCCTGGGTCTTTGGGACACTTGGAGATTTGAAGATGTCTTTAAAAGTTTGCTTTTTTCTCATTTTCTTTTTCACCATGAAACATTTTCTTTTGCATTCAAATAACCTCAAATGTGCTTTCTGCTTTGGCATGTTATCTGTGGCTTTATAATGGCATGTGAGGAAAAGGGGAGATATGGATAAATAGCGTGTTCATGTATTTTACCAAAATGCAATTTTTTTTGTTTATGAAATCACTTAGAATAACATGCAGTCTGAGTCGTATGTTTTTTAAAGCATTTGATACAAATGTGGTGTGATCATGTATCTTTTTTATGAATTGACCAATTAAAGAATCAAAATATGTCTTACATACAGAAAAGAGTGAGAAAGCACAGAATAGCAATCCAGTTAAGATGATGAATTATTTCCTTTTGGCCAGTACTTAAAAAAAAAAAGAAACAACTAATAGAACTAATAAAGAAGCCAATAAAAATACATAAAGGAATAATCAGTGTTAGTGAGCAAGTGGTTATTTTTAGCACTTTGATGCCTAAGAGAAAGTTATTGTTACTGTTATAGTGTGTTTGTTTTGAAACAAGGAATAGTGAAGATGAATGTGTGGGGCTCACCAATTATTTGGCCCACCAGGATCCTAGATTTTGTGTGCTAGATCTTAGACTTTCCTTTTTTTTTAATTAAAGCTTTTTATTTGCAAAACATATACATAGGTGATTTTTCAACATTGACCCTTGCAAAGCTTTCTGTTACAAATTTTTCCCTCCTACCTCCCACCCCCTCCCCTAGATTGTAGGAATTACACTTCTCTTTTAAGGAAGATGGGGGCATCCTAAAACCACTGCAGTATCCATTAAGTACCCGTGTGATGAACAGAAAAAGTAAATTTTGCTTCATGGTAAACTTGCTCATTTCTCTTTGAAGAGTATCTTACAGCCAGGGCCATCTTGGGGTTGGAGCCATCTCAAGGGGATGGGGATTAAAGATCTGGCATACTATGTGTTTTTTCTTTTTTTTCCTTGTTCCCCAAACTCAAGAACAAACCAACTATGAATACATCATGTTTGTGTAAAATGCACATCTAGGTCGGACTTGAAGGAGGAAAAAAATATCAGAAGGTTAGTCTAAACAGGAAGAAAGGAGATCATTCCACAGGTTTATTGGAGCCAGGTTAGGGGAATATGAACGAATTAGAATACCCCTGGCCCATAGCATAATTCCTCCCAGTGTAGGACATGAGACAGTCCTCCTGTTTCAGCATCATCTAGGAATGGTTCCTTTTGGAGCATTTTCAAGTGTTACAGGGATGCTTGTGAGGGTTAATTAGTGCTCAGCAGAGTGATCCTCTGATGAAAGGAAGGAAATCAATCCATGTCTGTGTTTCAGATAGGCAGCTGGAGTATGTGAATTGTTCCTGGATCCCCTCTTCCCCTCCTTCAGCTGCCAGATTAAGCATAGGTGTTGCTGAGCAAGGAAGCATGGAGATCAGATATGTGTAAATGGGGTAACTGCTTGGCTGACATTGTTTGCTTTTGGAGGCACTCATGGGTTATGTAGGAGGTATACTGTACATCCTCAAAGAGGTAGCCTGCATTCCCCATAGTTTACCATTTATCCAAACAGCTGCCAAGGTCAGTTTATCTGAAGGGATGAGATTTTCTTTCCCTGGCCTTCCTTCTCCATGGACATAAAGGACAATCTTTGGTTGAAAGAAAGGAAAAGAAGCTCTAGGGATAGGGGAAGAAAACAGAGATTTCATGTTGCCATCGATCTGAATATAATGGCAGAATTAAACCTTCAAAGATCTGGTGGCTTTGGTGAAAATCTTGTGATGTTTCTCACTCATCCCTTCCCTTCCTGAGTGACAAAGATCAAGGGGAGATATTTGTTTCATTAGTCATTTGCAGGACACTTTGTACTTCTCCCTTCTCTGTCAAAAAAGATCAGTGGGCGGGTTACCTCATTCTTCCACCATCTTCTGTAAACTTTCTGTCTGGGGTGGGACCAACTGTTTTTTTTTTTTAATTACATCTAGCAAATTAAACAGACTCCTTGTCTTTGAAGCTCTCCTTCAGGCCCTTCATTTCAATCTATGAAGTTAACCACAATGAGTTGTCCTTACCCTGTTAGCTCACAGAGTAGATTTTATGGTTTTTTAAGGAAAAAAAAACCCAGTTTTTGCCTAAAAAATATCTTTATCCCCTCAGTCATCACAGTCCATGGGGTTTTCTTGGCAAAGTTAGTGGAATAGTTTACTATTTTTATTCTCCAGTGGCAAACAAAGATTAAGGGACTTGTCTAAGGTGACATAGTTAGGAAGTTTTTGACTTATTTCCTGACTTCAAACCTAACACTCTATCCCCTGTGCCACCTAGCTTCCCTATTTAAATAACAAACTAATATAAAATAACTAAAGAATCAGAAACATTTTGATGATTTTTTAAAAGTTATGTGAGTAATAGAAATAACAGAAATCATGTCATCAAAATTAAAAACAATTTTTTTTAAATCATCAAAAATCATGTCAAAAGGAAGTCTTAAGGGAATGAATTTATTTGAAAGCATGTCATAAGCAGTATAAAACCCTGCTGCAACCCAAGCAAGGAAAGGTCATACCTGCACATCCCAACATCTGGACAAAACTGAAATCTCAGAGAAGTAATAGCTCCCTGCTTGCCCCACTCATCTTCCCAAGCAGAAGTTTTAAACAGATGAACTGTGGAATTTTGGAATTTCATGAGAATCCTCTGAGAGTCGAGAGTCTGGGCTAAAATGCAGTTCAGCCCTAAATGTGAAGGTTTTGGGTGCATTTCCTGCACCAGAGGAGCATATAATGAATATTTTAAGTATATTACTTATTATTTATTAAAGTATATTTTAAGTATATTACTTATAGACTTTTCTATGTTTTGTCTCCTCCATTGAAATATGAGTTCCTTGAGAGCAGGAGCTGTCTTAATTTTCTATTTCTATCCCCAACATAGCAAACACTTTAATAATTTATAAATTTACATGTGACCACAACAATACTCAATTCAACAATGCAGCCCAGTGATTAGATTTCTGGAGTCCCAGTATCTATGAATTGAGGGAGGCAGACCTCAGACATCATCCTGTCTAATCCATACCTGACCCAGAATTTTTTCCCTGACTTCGCCTCCAAGTGATTAGCCTTCTTCAGAGAATTCTAGTGAAAGGAATTCTGATCCCTACTAAGGCAGCCATTTTTGGGTGACACTAATTATTAAAAAGTTTTTCTTTATATCTTAAACCTGCCTCTCTCCAGCTGCCAACCTTTTCTCACAGCTGTGCCTTCTGGAGACAAGCTAAACAAACCTGATTGCTCTTCACTGTGTAAAGAGCTCCGTGCAAGGCACAAGGGCAGATAAAAGAGTTTAGATAAGGTATATCCCTGCTCTCTTGAGAATAGCATTGCAACACAAAAAATTTTATATAGATAATATATATAAAACATATAGTTATATAATATATACTACCTGTTTAATGTTATATAATTATATAACATAATTGTATAATAGATTACATATATAGAAATAAAATGATGCAGAAAAATCAGTCAATAGTAAGTTATATACTACCTTATTTAATATTATATTATATAATTATATAATAGATTACACAAAAATGTAAATAAAATGATGAAGAAAAATCAGTCAATAGTAAGCCATTAAATGCCTACTAGGTGCCAGACATAGATTTTCTTAAGAAGATAGAATTCTTTTCCCAGAAAATACTCTAAAAGATTATCAGGACCTTTATTAGGGCCAAATGAAAGTAAATGAGTTAGAAAGAAGATCCGCTGGTTCTTTTCTCTTTTACAATTAAAAAAATTAATTAGTTTTACATGCATTTTTAATGTGTCCTCTCTCCCAACTCTGCCCACTCATTGAACAATAAAGAAAAACCCTTCATTATAAACATGTATAGTCCTGCACAGTACATTACCACATTAGCCCTATTCCCAAAATGTACCTCTCTCTGCATATTAAATTCATTACTCTATGGCTTGAGGTGAGTAGCATGTTTCATCTTCAGTCTTCTGGACATTGGTCCTCTTCTCCTGCTGACATCTCCCATACCCTGAGAACGTCAGGGAAAACTGTAAAAAAAAGGGTTGAGATTTCATATGTCCCGGTCCTTGTTTGGTAGGGAAGAAAGAGCCGAACTGAATTCATTTCCATTCACTAGTTATTCCCCACCACATCTGAATTCCCTTCTATCCTAACCCTTGCTCAGAGACTAGGCTGACAGAATTTGTTTGTTTGTTTTGTTTTGATCCAGATTTGTAATTTCTTCAGTGTAGGAAATATCTGATATTGATTGCCCTTTAGCAACTTATATACAATTTATGGTCTTAGAGTTGCTTAGTGGCACAGAGACATTAAGTGACCTGTCTATTGTCACACAGCTAATATGTGTCACGGGTTGGGTTTGTTCTTGTAGAGTTCAAGGCTGGCTCTCTATCTACTACATCTTATTGCCTCTCTGGTTGACTGAATTAATGAAGCCCAATGCCAGCCATGCCGGTGTCACTGGCCCAAGGGATAGCTCCCAGAGACTTAAGGGCCTCCAAATCCTCTACATAGCCGTTTAGAAATCCAGTGAGAATGGTGGTGGTGTTTTTTTTTTAATGTAGAACCCTACAATTAATCTGGGGAAAAATGCATTTTACTGAGAATTTGAAGGACTTTAAGTAGGAGGCAGTAATAAGGTGAGAGTAGACATTTGTGACTGTTTTCTGGCTTGATAGAAAAGTGGGTTGTTACTTTTGTCTGGTCAGGTGCTTTGGATGTGGAGTTAATCCCTATTGATTCATTACTGTCATTTTTCTCTGACTGGGAAGCCACATCCTCATTAGAGAATATCCCTCAAAGGCCATGAGAGCCAAATTCCAAATCAGATGAAAATATCTCCCCCAGAGGATGCTGTTGTGGGGAGCCTTCTTCTGAGTCATTTACTTCAGGCCTCTTCCTTCTTGTACTTTATTTTCTAACTCTACAAAAACAACAATAACAACAAAAAACAAAAGCAAAAACAGCATCAGAGACTTATCAGGCAGCTCATATTCTTAGTGATTTGAATAAGGGTTGATGCCATTTTGTTGAGAGTTTCAGACTGGCTATCTGAAGCAACTTTTCTCAGTTTCTGAATTTCCAATAGGCCCACCAAATTCTTTTATCTGCTACAATGATGTCATTGTTGAAAGGCATAAAATTCTCCCAGATGTCTGGGAACTGAGGAAAAGGGAAAACGTAAAAGTGTAAAAGAGATACAAGAAGAGGAAAATGAAAAATGCAGCTTGATGTTATTCATTCGGTCAAGAAATATTCATTAAGTGCCTTCTATATATAGTGGACTGTGCTAATCACTGGAATTTTCTGTTGTATTGCTGGATCCGGGAACCTTTATCAGTGGCTTTGATATCAGTAGGTCAGGGTATATGTGGTAAAGTATTCCACTATTCCAGAAGTGCAGGTGCTTCTGATTGTCTGGGAGTTACAAAAAGGATTCCCTTTACTTTGGAAAGAGAAGAAACCCTCTGTCCAGAGGAGCTGGCAAGATACATTGATTGATAAGGCAAGAAAATTAGGAAAGTCTGTTTTTCTTCCACTACTGATGAATGTATTAGGAAGTCAACTGTATTCTACAAGATAGGAAAAAAAAAAGGTCTGGCAAAATGCATGTGTTTGCTAAACCATAATTATTATAGGGAGGCTGTTGGGTGATTCAGATCTGAGCTTAAAAGCATTAGTAACCCAAATCTTCCTGTTCAGTTAAGAACTTTGACTAAACCCAGTAGCTTGTGTGGATGTGAGCACCCAGGAGCAATGCTCGGTGCTGTCCTTGGTCATCCCAAAGTATCTTGTGCAGAAGTCTCAGGCACATTCTTGAGCCACCACTTTGTGTCTCAGGACTCAGAACTAGCTGCTAGCCCCAGAATGCAGATGGGTAAAAAGTCAAAGATAAACTCTATTCATCAGTGGAGATTATTTCTGGCTTGAGCAATCTCTGAGGGGGCACAGAGATATTCTGAACCAGATTCTCTTCTGATGGAACTCTCCAGGAGAAACAATCCATAACCCTACTTAATGTTAGGTCGAACTGGCCAATCTTCCCCAGAGGCTCCAATGGGTGCGAATTTGGTGCATCATTGGGCATCTAAATTGTACTCCGCCAGCTCCATTACTGTTCAGTCGCTTTTCTAAGAGTTAGTTTTTCTCTGTGCATGTGTGTGCATGCGTGTGTGTATGTGTGTGTGTAACTTTCCTGATGTATTTCTGCTTGGACTTTTTTCTCTCATAACTTCTATTGCAACTCACTATTAAAACCCTACCTCCAATTAAAAAACGAAAGATGTATGAATCATTGCCTGACAACTGTAGTTGTCCTGTATAGACAAGACTGGGCTTATTTTGATGGGCACAGCAGAGTTGGCAAGGCAGGGTGGAATTTGCCTTTAAGTCTAGCCAGGCTAATTAATAAACCGTTTGAGAATATTTACACGCCAGGCCAGAATTGGTATTTCCACCCCAGTGGCCCTTTCATAACTCGTAACTCAGCAGTCGATTCGGCATCGCTTTGTACCTGCCTGTATTCTTGAAAGTATATCTGTCTGTCTGTCTCTCTTTTTCTTTTTTTTTGTAAATTAATTTTTTACTAGTGTGCATGCTTCCCACCTAGCAACACTCTTCTATGTCTCTCCACCAGGAGGCACCCTCCTACCAGGGACCGAGCCCACAGTGGACACGGTGTCAGTGCAGCCCATCCCAGCCTACTGGTATTACGTTATAGCCGCAGGAGGTGCCGTTCTGGTGCTGGTCTCCGTCGCTTTGGCCCTGGTGCTCCACTACCACCGGTTCCGCTTTGCGGCCAAGAAGACCGATCACTCCATCACCTACAAAACCTCCCAGTACACCAACGGGGCCCCTCTGACAGTGGAGCCCACCCTAACCATAAAACTAGAGCAAGACCACAGCTCGCAGTGTTGAGAGTGGATCAGTCCAGAGGAAGAGAACAAAACCCAAAACAAAACACACACACAAAAAAACAAACGAAAAGACTTCAAATGTGTTGCCTCGATTTTGCACTTTTTCCTCTTCGCCTAGTCTCTGCGTGGACTTCTAGACATCTCTTTCCAATATCCTTAAACCCCACTCCATTTTCTCCCCTGTGCTCTTGGATCCCATCGCACTCATTCTCCCAGTGTTGGGGTTCATTGGGTTTCTCCTTTGTTTGTTTGGCTATTGTAGTCAAGCAAAAATAATGATAATGCTGCATTGTGGATTATGAGAAAAGCTATGTACCCTCCTTCCCTTAATCCCCTCACACCCTGATATAGCCCACCCATCCACCCACCCAGAGACTGATCCTTAATTTTTGTTTTTTAGCCTATCCCTCGTACCTCCCCTCAGTGGGCAGTCTGCCAGGAAACTTGATGGGAAAGCCTAGAAATGTGTGCGTGTGTGTATGTACATATATGTGTGTATGAGTGTATGTATGACTATCTTATCTATGTACAGGACATGGTGTGTGTGAGAGACCGAGTCAATGTGTGTATTGAGTGAGGGCCCCCTTTCAGCTCTTTCTTCTTTTACTTCTCCTGGGGGGTTCTCTCTCACAAGAAAATAATATGCTAGTTTGTTTACTTGGGGGAAGAAATGGAAGCTTTTTGTTGCCTTATCCAGCACTGGATGTGTTTCTGTTGGCTGTCATTATCATCTCTGGGTACCTAACAAAATAGAGAGGGCATTAGACAATGGCACATGGCCTATTGACCTTCCAGACCTGAGAGAAAGGTCCTATTTGTGGCCCTTTAACAATGGATACTTGGAATAATGGGTTAATGCAGAGCCGTTGGGTGCTAAAAGAACCTGCCCTGCTGCTGCCCCTGAAGTGAGTCTGCTTGAATTGCCTTATAAAAGAATTGCTTGTAATGAATGTGTAGCTTTTATTAGTTAAAACCAGCCTTGGAGTAAGTCATAAAGAACAAATCTGAGACGGGTGTTGAAAATGCAGCCGTTAAATTAGAGCGGAGGAACAAGAAGAAAGGGTTGGAATATTGTACCTTAAGTCTGCTCACCTGGGGAGGGGAGTCGATTGAGTCCCGTGGAAGGGCAGGGGAATAAAAGATGAGAGTCCTCTCCATTATATTGGTATTATATTGAAATTTTGGTGGCGTGTATTAATACTCAGATTTGTGTTCTCATTGATCAAAAGTTTCCTTTAATTATGCAGAATACGGCTTGTTGATGCCTGCCCATCTGGTATGATTCATCTCCTCCTAAAAGTTCACCAGATGAGATTCACCCCAAATGCCAGAGGCTTTCCTTGCTTTCTCCTTAAATATCAGCAGGGTACCAGTGGAGCACTCTGGCTGGCTCCCTATTGGTCCCTGAATAACCAAGTCATCCACCTGACTTAAAACATCATAGAAAGTAATTTTTTTAAAAATTCACTTATGTGCTACTCCTTAAAGCATCAAGTAGCACCTGGAAAATGGACCTGAGTTTGCCGGCCTGTACAACCTATGTTGACTACGTCTTAGAGTAGCAAGTGTGGCAAACTATTCTGATTCTACTATTGCCCATTAAAGTCATGTGAAGAAAGACCTGGCTGAGAGAAATCACTCAATTATCAGTAACGAAATGAAAGTCAGGATGGGTTTTTCCCGTTTTAATGTCTCTGTTTTCCTTGTATCTCTTGAATTATTTGTCACCAGTGGAAGCAATGGATGACTCTACCAGTAGGATAATTTGTGGTCACCATCACCCATGGGGGGGAACAGAGACATTCTACTCAAAGATGTCCCCTTAGCCTCTGGGTAGCCACCAGTACGCAGTACTAATGAGTGTTTGGATGCTTGAGAGAGAGAGAGAGAGATTCGGCATTTCTTCAGAATACCCAGGCCTGCCTCTAGCCAGAAAAGTGATTCTTTAGGATTAAGTGTCTTTCATCTTTTGGAAAGGAAGATGCTTCTCTTTTCTTTACTGCATTCCAGAAAGCAGCCCTGGCTGTACTTTAAGCATTCTTTTTCCAATTTTCTCTACTCAGTAAAGGAAAAAAAAATAGACTAGTTGAGCAGAAGGTGTCTTGAGATCTCAGAGGTTTTTTTTCCCCTCTCAAATGTCCTGATAGGAAATAGAGATGAGGTGGGCAGCTACATAAGATGTGATGTAGAGGATCCTGTTGTGATGTCCGTGTTAGCAGTAGATCAGAAGGAATTTGGCCCCAGTGAAGCTTCTCTTTCTGTCAGTGAATAGTTTGGGCCGATTTTGTTTCATGAGGATGTTAGATGCTTCTGTAGGTGCCCTAAGAAGATGATGAGTTAGGAAACACTACCCAGAAAATCCAGCCAGTATAGTGGCTGGCTGACTTTTCATACACCCTCAGAGATTTTCCCTTCTTTAAAAGAAGATGACAGCAACTTTGTGAACTTTCTGCATCTTTATCAGATGCTCCATGTGGGAAAAATACATTGTCTTTATGCACATGTCAAGGTAGAGTCTATGGGATTGCTCTAGTCTTTGTGAATTCCCAAGATGTACTTCAACTGGGGATGTCACATCTCTCTCTCTCTCTCTCTCTCTCTCTCTCTCTCTCTCTGGTTCTTTCTATCTCCTCTCTCTGGCTCTGGCTCTCTCCATTTTTCTTTCTCTCTGTCTCTATCTCTCTCTATCTCCTCTCTCTGTCTTTATCTTTCTCTGTCTCTAACTCTCTCTGTGTCTCTCCTCTCTCTGTCTTTGTCTCTCTGTCTCTGTCTCTGACTCCCTCTGTGTCTCTCTTCTCTATCTCCTCTATGTCTTTGTCTCTCTACCTCTGTCTCTTTCCATTTCTCTTTATCTTTCTCTCTGAATCTATCTCTCCTCTCTAACTTTCTCTGTCTCTGTCTCTCCCTCTCTCTGTCCTTTCTGTGCCCCCCCCCCCCGTCTCCCTCTTCCTCCTTAGTATTTTCCCTATCTTCCTAGTAATTTTTAGGTACTGTGCAAAAAAGGCAGGTTACTCTGCAGATATTAAAAATATGCCACAACCTGCTGCTTTCAGGAGTGAAATTATGATTCTCAATTCAAGTGGAGAGTGGGGCGGGGTGGGGCAGGTTAGGGAAACTAACCGTGCTTTAAAGGTGAAATGGTACATGAGTACATGGGTGTCGTAGCCCAGTTGCATCAGGATTGAGAGAGATATGAGAGCAACTGGCAGAATGCCGCAGATCAGGCTTGTGAAGATTTTCCCACATGGAGGTCCCTTGTCAGTATCTCCTGCTCTTACACATTAGCAAGACGGAAACCTTTGTCTCTGAGGTGAAGTTCCCTTCCTTGTCATTATATTAGCAAGTGCTATCATATAGTCTTTGTCCTAGGGCAAAAAAAAAAAAGAAAGAAAGAAAATCCATATGGTTCCCTTGCTAAAACATGATGCTGGAAGTGAGGTGAAACCCAGTCTTTGCCATGCACGCGCCCCACCCCAGCATTTTTCTTTAAAAACCAGAATTGGGCAGGAAAACAACTAGTAACATTTCAGAGGTTGGTACAGATACCCTCTCTTTAAAAGGAAACTAACAGACAAAATGAATATCTCAAATTACCAAAGACAAACCGAGAAAAGATCACTTAGAGATTTTTACTCCCAATTCTTATTCTCTAGAACTGTGACATCCCCTTGCATTGCCCAGTTGCCTGTGCGTGAAAATAACTTGTGGACATTGGAAATTATTTGAAGATGTATTGTGTGGAATGTAATAAAATGATGATATTTTTTATACAAACATCTGGGTTTTTTCTTCCTTGCCTGTGAGAACAAAGTCAGAGGGGGGACTTTGAACAAATTGATGGTTCTAAAGTTAACATATTACTTTCTAAGCTGCAGGGCATTTCTGTGGGAGGTAGGTGGGTTTACTCCTTAGGGCTAAATGCCAACTTTTCATTCCTTTATTTTTATAACTCCTTGTTAGGAATTTCATCCAATCTGTGCAACTGGGCCAATTTTTATGATTGGGGTGGGATTTTGCAAAAGTTGCTAAGTGCTAAATTGCTAAATGTGATTCTACAAAATTTCTCTTAATAGCAAAACCCTAGAGACGGGTGGTATCGTTTCATAGGGTCCCATAGGAGATGGGATGGCTAAGCTGAGTCATATTCTCAAGTCTACTCAGATAGAGAATTAACTCTGGAAAAGAAAGGTCTTATTTAACCTTCTCTTGACACATGAGCATTGTGGCTCATCCATAACATGGTCCTACAGTGTGTGGTTGATGGCAAATGTACAAATCCACTTTTCTAAGCAAAAGATCCCCCTTTGAAAGGGGGATAACTTCAACCTGAGGTATCTGAAGTCTAAAGAGCTTCCGGGTTGCATTTTCAAATATTTAAAGTGGCTGCTAATAAGAGGGCAACAGTCTCCCTATTGAATTAAGCATCCAGTAAACAAAAGGGCTCTTAATCTTGTTTTTAAAAATTATATTCTTTTTCTTAGTTTATTTTTTCTAATTACATTTAAAGATGTGTTTCAACATTCATTTTTGTAAGCTTCTGAGTTCCAATTTTTTCTCTTCTTCTCTTCCTTAACTCCCCTCTCCCCAAGACAGCGAGCAATCCAGTATAGTTATATGTGTACAGTCATAAAACTTATATTTTATGAAATTGATTTTCTTTGTATTTTATTTTATGTATTTAAAAATATTCTGAGATAAGAGTCTACAGGCTTTGCCAGATTACCAAAAGCATCCACCACAAAAAAAGGACTAAGGATTAAGAACTTTCATAAGGTCTTTAATGAATGAATAGTAGTTTAGTCAGCTCTTCAATGACTGGATATTTCACCCAGTCTTCCTCTTTGGCATTTGAAGGCTGTGGTCATCTTAATTATAGTTACATGACATAAGAGGTAAAGCAAGACTCCATTGTAAGAAAAGATAAACTCAGCTGACAGAGTTCAAGGAGGAGAAGGCGCAGTAGTATTTGACTAGTAGTTCTCATTTATGAAAGGTAATGAGATTTTTTTTAATCTAGCAGTTGCTCTTCAGGGTTCAAGGACTTGAGGCATTGTTCTTGAATGTTTAGGTACTCTATGCAGATAAGAAGTAGCTTAAGAACCATATTTCTGCCAGAACTCTCTCTCTCTCTCTCTCTCTCTCTCTCTCTCTTTCTCTCTCTCTCTCTCTCTCTCTCTCTAATCCTTGCTCTAGAACACCAGTTCTTATGGTGCCCATAAACTTGTTGAGAGCCATATGTCAGTATAACTGGTTTCCTTTGAAATTTTATTTGATTTGATGCATTTAGAAATATTATTTTGAGAAGGAGTCCATAAGTTTTACCAAAATGTCAGAGAGACCAACAACACAAAGAATGTTAAAAACTCTTGCTTTAGAGACAAGTTCTTATGGAATATACCTATTTGGATTTTGGAACTGACTTTTTGAAATATTTTTCTGAAAGTCGTGTAAATAAAAAGCACAATTTGCCATTTAAAAGGAAGCCAACATAACCAAGTACATAGATGTAAACTTAATATGTGTGCCTATTGCACATGCAACTTTAAAATATACATGCATTCACAACCCTTATGTAGCAATGTAGAATCATAGCTTAGAATTGGGAAGAACTTTGGGGATATCTGGTTCATTATACTCATTTTATAGATTAAAGAGATAGAGTCCTAGAGAAGATAACTTATTCAAGATTGTAGAGCTAATATTTTTGCAAAGATGGAACTTGAACACAAATCTGACTTTTGATCTAGTACTCTCTCTACTGTATTGTGCTGCTCAGCATTATTCATGTGAGATCTTAGTAAAAGACTATTGGCTGCTTGCATGTCTAGATATCCTAGACATTAATATCAATAGGTGTGATATATATATATCTATTATATGTATATATATATTATATAAACAAATATATGTGATTGAGTATATTACATATGTAATTGTATACAATAAAATTGTATATACATATATACATATTTAGTGTGTATATATATGTGTACACACACTTATATACATACATATACATATATATATACATATACACATCCATATATATGTATACACATATACACATTGTAGAGAGAATTCTTCAGGCATAGGTTGAATAAAATGATCTTTGGGGTCTCTTCTAGCATTTAAGTTCATGTCCTCAGCAGAAAATAAAGATTAGATAATTCTATACTGTTTGTACTTCAGTTGTCAAGATTAACCAGTTTTTAACCATAATACTTTGCTTTTAGTAAAACTCTCCATAGCCATTAGTTAATGATAATGTTCAGTTTTTCATGAGTATATTTGAATTTTGTTTGCATTTTACAAAGACTCAGGCTCAATCAACCCTTTTCTTTACTGACCTGTGGTCGAGTTCTAAGATCTGTCACTTGAATCTGTTCATTATTCTTCGTCCCTTGGATGTTAGCTGGATAGCTCCCCTTCTTTGGTATAATATCATTACCACAAAAGGACAAAAGGCCTTCAGCCCTGTGGGAATAAACTCAGAGTGCAGCACTGTTGTAGGTAAAGCATTTTACAATGTGGTTTTTCAAATTCTGCCAAAGCATAAATATTATAGTCAGAGTTTCCAAGGATTATAAATCTTAGGCCACAAGTCTCAGAATAGCCTTTTCCTGGCCTTTCCTAGTTCTTTATAGAGTCACACAAGAATTGAGACACTGCTTGTTTTTAAACCTGTTCATTTACTGAAGCTACAGGAAATACGCCCACTCCAAGTGGTGCCATATTTGTTTTCTTGCCCCTTCTCATTGACACTAGTGTTGTTTCACACAAATGCAGACCAGCTTCCCTGTACTTTGGGGTGAAAAGGCCCGCATTTTAGTGTTGATTTGTAGGGATCGTGCCACGGTACAAGCCCAAATAAAGCTAAAGATCAGTGGCTGCATATTTTCCCTTTAATTGAGCAGATCACTAGGGCTACCCCAGCTGTAATTTGCCTTTCATCCACTCCAACAACTATCCAAAGAAAATAGAACATGAATCTAGTGGGGGGAGAGGAAGGGGAGGAGGGCAGGAAGGTGAGGGAAGGGCTAGCTAAAAGAACCTGCTTTAAGTCAATAAACTGAAAGCAAAGAATAATTTGAGATTTAATTAAGCCTTACATATAGCCTGAACCCAGGAACATATATAAATGGGTAGTTAAGATCCATAGACCACACTGTATTTAATAGCTTATGAGTAAATCAGCATCTGCTGCCAGAAAAATTATAAGCCTATTAGCCATGTGAAAGGGACTCATTTTGAACTCATTTGAACAATGAAGGTATATAAGTTTTAGAAAATTTCAAAGAGTGTAACTTAACAGGACAGTCCCAGAACAGCAAAGATTCAGGGTTCTGATATGGCATCAAAACTCTTGCTGGGTACAGAAACTTAGAAAGAAATCACAAACAATGGCAGAAAGATCCAAGTTCAAATCTGGATTCAGATACTTACTACCTATGTGATCCCAGGCAAGGAACTAAACCTTGGTGTGCCAGAGTTTCCTCATCTCTAAAATGGGGATAATAAGAGCACCTACCTCCCAAATTATTGTGAGGATCAAATGAGATATTTGTAAAGCACTAAAAAGAACGCCTGGTATGTAGTGAGGTACTATATAAATGCTTGTTTAACAAGCCTTCCCCCAACGATCCTATGAGTTATTGGATGAGGGTGGGGAGTGTTTTAGAGCTGTGATTTCAATAGTAGAGTGAATTCTAGTTGTGGAAAACCATTGTCTACCAGTGCAGATCAATAACTCATCTTCAATTTATAGTCATAGAGAGTTCCCTTTTGGCAGGTAGAATTAATTGACTTGCCCAGGGTCCCAGAGCCAATATGGCTCAGAGGCAGGACTTTGAATCCAGATTTTTCAGCTCTTTAACTATAGTTCCAAAATGCCTCTCCAGTGGGGTAGCATGCATCAGTATTATTATCTCTGTTTTACAAGGGAGAACCTTGAGCCCTGAAAGGTACAGTCTCAGGGCAGCTATTCTGACAATTTCCCCTCCGATGTTTTTCCACTTAAGTTTGTTGCTTTTCCACTTAGGACAGCCAAAGAATCAACTCTTGCTTAGTATGTGGTAGGGTCTCCTGTTAAATGACTATTTATTCCTTTTTTTTTTATACCTACTGAACTCCAAATGTTAATACCACTGATATAAAGCCAAAGGAAGCCAGATCAAACACAATCTAGTAAATACAGGCAAAGGATCCTGAGTGTTTTGACCACTTGCTATGCTAAAAGGAGAACTGGGATTGGGGGAAAATATCATGGGTGGTTTCAGTGCCTTTTTAATTAAATTCTTTTGTGGAATTTCTTCAGGGCTCAGCTAAAATCTTACCTTTTATGAGAAGACTTGGTACTAGTACCTTCCCTCTAAGATTATTTCAAAGTATTTGGATGTATCTTATTTATATATAGTTGTTTGTGTATTATCCCCCTGTTAGACTTGGTACTAGTACCTTCCCTCTAAGATTATTTCAAAGTATTTGGATGTATCTTATTTATATATAGTTGTTTGTGTATTATCCCCCTATTAGACTTTAATCTTCCTGAGGGCAGGGATTGTTTTTGCCTTTCTTTGTATCCCAAGTGCTTAGCATGTGCCTGACACATAGGAAATTCTTGTTGGCTTGACTAACAGAGTAGGTGCCGTCTCTAAACTAAAGTGGGCTCCCCAAATCACAGAATGTTAGAATGTCAAAGCACTTTCAAAATAATGTTGTCTAACCCTCTGATTTCACAGAAATTAGATTGAAGATCAGATGAGAAGGGAGACATACAGAGGTACCTAACCTTACATGGATAGGGGTATTTAATAAGCCTCCCACCCATTTAGAGACTTAGAGAGAGGCTGGTGACTGGATCGTGGGGCTGGAGGTCATGGACTATTTCTCCCCTGGTACAATGTTTTGGTTAAACCACATCAATTTTGTGACTATCTCCATCTGAAAAAGGAAGTTTGCCTAGAATATTATCCTGAAGGGAACATTATTAATGGAGATCATCTCCCAAGGTCTTTCCTTCTATGAGCATTTGGCAAACATTAACTAAATCCATGGGTTAGGAAGCTGATAAATTAAAACTCTAGTTCTCTCTAATCTTCCCCCACTACGGCCCAACAGGTAGTTCTGTTCCCAGGTCTAGGAGACAGGGTCCTATTCTCCATGATTAATGACTTTCACTTGGTTTCTTCAAAGAGTGACTGTGCTGTTTCCCTGCATTATTTATTTATGTTCTCTACTAAAAAATTCATGTAAAAAACATTCTTTAAGGTCAGTGAGATGTGGTATGCCGCAGCTTTAAATATTCAAGGGAGCCACAGGTGGACCCACATACTGAGTGAATGCCTGAGCTTGTGGCCTTCAAATCACCCACACTGGCCCTGGAAGGGTCCAGCCTTCTGGATGAAAGAAGGTCACTTGACAGAAAGGCTTCAGACTGTGTGTTTACTTTCTGGTGAGCTATTGCTCATACCAGACAATTCTGATGTACAGCCACATACAGAAGAGAAACCAAGGGACTTGAACAAGAAACATCATTTATTCTATCCCTGGTCTCTGTTATGCCCTAAGACTAAGGGAGAACTCCAAAACATGGCTTCTACTGTAATTTATGACCATCTCTATAGCCAAGCATGTAAATTATGAGCTTTCTCTGGCCTTCCAAGAATCATAATCTAAGATCAGCAGGCTGCAAGTCACTTTAGAGCAAAGGTGCCAGAAACCCAGTTGACCCATGCTCAACCTGAAGCAGATTAAGGGAATTGGGAATTGAGCAATTGGAAATTATTTAACAAAATAAATGAAAATATAACATGGCATAGATAACGTGGATATGTGGTTTTCTAAGTCAACACAGGGCCCACAGAGATCTATGCAGAGTTTAGTGATTCCCATTTCTGCTTTAAATTTGACTACCTTACAGATCTATCTAGTTCAACCCCTTTATTTTATAGATGGAGAAATTGAGATCCAGAGAGGTTAAGTACCTTGCCCATCATCATCTAGGTAGAGAATGGCAGAGGTAAAATTCAAATGCAGAATTTCTGACACCATATTCAGAACTCTTTGTACCACAATGATAGCATCCTAGAGTTTGAAAGCCGGAAGGTAGTTCAGGGACAATTTAGGCCGGTCTTCTCATTTAACAGAAGAAATCTGAAGTTTAGAGGTTGTCAATTACTTGTCCAAGGTCACCTTCTGGTAACAGAGCCAGTATGCAAGCGCAGTGCATTTGACTCCAAGTTCAGTGTTTTTTGCCCTACACTGAGATACATACTGCTACTACTACATCAACGGCCTTAAAAATCAAGCCATGGGATTAGAGCTATAGATGGTGGAGAGACAGTCAATGTAGAAAGCTATCTTTTCTTTCTTCCCTTCCTGTGCTGAAATAGGTTGAAATTCAACTTTTCATTTCCTATTAACTCATATCCCTAAAGTAAGGATCAAAAGGGTTCCAAAGGGGGCCCAAAATGGTGCAATGGGATGCTTTAGTTGTCAGCAAGTAGTTTCATCAACTGAAGTAGAAATCATTAAAATGGTCATTGGGATGCAGCTCATTCAACTTGTTAGGGTACAGCCAGTCCCAATGATAATGAGGAGGTGGAAGGAAAAGGGAGCAAGGCAGCTGCTTCTTTCCAAGGATTATTTCAGCTTCCTGCTACTTTCTGAGTCTTTATTCAGGGGGTACCAGAGTACGAAGTTAGTATGTCTGTGCAAAAATCTTTTGTCCCTCTTTTTTAATCATTGTGGATGGACTGATAGAAGAATAGAATATGAAGAGGGAAGATGTGATGGCTTTCTCATCCCTCCTTTTATAATGAGTCCTTTGGGGGAAGGAGGCTGCCTAGGAAGAAGGAAGGAAGGATCTTATTAGGTACTTTACAAATATCATCTTATTTGATGCTTACTACAACTCTGGGAGGTATGTATTATAGTTATTCCCATGAGAAAACTGAGGAAAAGAGAAGCTAAGTGATTTGCCTAGGATCACACAGCTAGTAAGTGTCTGAGGCTGGATTTGAAGTCAGGTTATCCTGGACTCCCCGTCCAGCCCTTTACCTACTGGGCCAATTAACTGTCTCAAGAACTGGGTTGGAAGAGCCAGAAAAGTTCTCAAGGATATCTCCCACTAAACTGTCTGTCCAAGGAAGTAACAATATGTCCATGATGTCCTATCCTTGTACCTTCCTTTTATTCAACAAACATTTATTGAGCACCTACTATGTGACAGACATTGTGCTAGCACTAGAGGAACAAAGACAAAAATGAAACAGTTCCTGCCCCCAAGGAGCTTACTTTCATCATTAAATCTTGACTGTGTATTTGGGGTCCAGGATGAAGGCTCCTGGGTACTGGCTTGTACACATAGCTAAGAGTCTGTAAAAAGTGCTCAACTACAGTAAGGCTAGAAATGAAGCAGAAGTAGCAGTGAAAGGGTTTGTGCTTTAGATAACATGAGCCAAAGAAGATTGTGGGAGGTAATAAAAACACCCCTCCTATACAGCTCCCCTTCAGGTCTTCTTCATCTCTCCTTCCCTGCCTCCTGGATCAGTTGCATAGTTGCCCCCACTACTCCCACCATCACCACCAGTGCCATATACCACAGATTGAATTTTGGATAGTGTCCAATGTTCATTTGGCCACTTGGGATGGAAGATGATCAGGGAAATGAGGGAGAAAACCCTTTGTTCCTATAATCACTCATTTGATACAAAGTGAGAGCCTGGGGAAGAGCTCACACCTGCACCATTTCAATCTGCCTATAATAACATGTTTAAACAGGCAGAATCTTATTCAGTTGTAACCTGCAGTATCCATCAACAGTACCTAGCAAACAGCAACTTCTGGGAAAGTTTGGTCCATGCTTTTAATATGTATGCATCTATATATGGATAAACTATACATATGAAAGTATTCACATGCATATGTAGAGAGAGAGGGAATATTCTTGCTCTCTTTTATATTTGAAGACCATTGTTATTTGACTCTAGCAAATAGCAACTTCTGAGAAAGTCTGATCCATGCTTTTAATATGTATGCATCTATATAGATAAAATATACATGTGAAAGTATTCACAAACAATTGCATATGTGGAAGGAGAGAGGGAATATTCTTGCTCTCCTTTATAGTTGAAGACCATTGTTATTTGACTCTAGGAAATAGCAACTTCTGGGAAAGTCTGGTCCATGCTTTTAATATGAATGCATCTATATAGATAAAATATACATGTGAAAGTATAAACATAAAATTGCATATGTAGGAGAGGGAATATTCTTGCTTTCCTTTATAGTTGAAGACTATTGATATTTAGCACTGAAAAGACCAATGTAGGGATTGCCTTCAGGCCAGCCCTGGGTAGAACCTTGAAACAGATGAAGTTGGTCTCTGGCTCAGAGTCCTAGAATGTCGAGGTCAAAAGAGGGGTAGAGATCATAGAATAATAGATTGTCTGAATATGGTGTCAGAAGTTCTGCATTTGAATTCTGCCTCTGCCACTCTCTACGTAAATGATGATGGGGTACTTAACTTCTCTGGATCTCAGTTTCTCCATCTATAAAATAAAGGGGATGAACTAAATGGACCTCTACGGCAGTGGTATCAAATTTAAAGAGAATTCTAAATTCTAAAATCACTACTAAAACTAGATACAACTATATCACAGATGAGGAAATAGAAGCCCTAAAGAGAAATGGAACATCTTGCTCAAAGCAACACAAATCATTAGCAGCAGAGCCCATTGATGGATCTGGATCTTCTGACCCTTGGCCTAGCCTGGTCACTACATCACACCCACTACCCACTTGTCCACCAGGAAACCAGGACCCACTCAGCTGGAGCATCTTGCTCATATAGTATCTTCTTCCCTTCTTCCCCCCAAACTTTTGCCTTCTACAGAAAGAGATCAAAGATAACACTTATACAAGGAAGGGCAAAGTCACCATAACTCCTCTTCTTTTCATAGTCCTTAGCTGTTTGTTTCATCTTCCTCTTTTAGAACGCAAGCTTCTTAAGGGAAAAGATCATTTCATTTCTATCACCAGAACCTAGCAAAAGGTCTGGCACACAGTAGGTGTTTAGTAAATGATTGTTTATTCATTTGTTTGTTCATTCACGAGAATGTCTCTTTTTTCAAAGAGAGTTAAAGAAACTTGTAGTCCTACCAAATATTACCCTCCTCCTTGGCAAGCATCCTTATAGCCAACAATTTGTCCATTTGCAATCTTTGTTATATATAATTGGCCACAAGGAGGCTCTTGTGTATAGGACCTGGAGTCAGGAAGACATCTTTCTGAGTTCAAACCTGGTTTCAGACACTTAAGACTCTGTGGTCACTTAAACTCGTTTGACTCAGTTTCCTTATCTGTAAGATGAACTGGAAAAGGAAATAGCAAGCCACTCCAGTATCTTTGTCAAGAAAACCCCAAATGGAGTCACAGAGTCAGACACAACTGAAAAATAACAACATAAGAGATGTTGCATCCTTTCTTTTTAGTCCATTTTCCAGTTAAATTCACCAAACACATATTCAGTGTCTACCATTTGCAAAGCAGGGAGACATAATGGCCAGAGGGCCTGCCTTAATGTCATAAAGGTCTGAATTTAAGGCCCTGTACTAGTTATGGGACTAATTATTTAACCTTCCTTATTGCTTTAGGCAATTTGTTAAGCCTATAAATTGCAGAATAGCCACTGATAGGTATTGAAAGATTGAGTTTTCTCGTGGTATAACCTATAAGAGGGAAATAACCAGTCTGGACAAAGACATAGCATAAAGGGAGCACAGCTGGAAAGACAAAAACAAAGACAAAAATGAAAAACAATTTTCACCTTACATTCTACTGTTTGTATAGATAAATAAATACAAAATAATTTGAGAAGGAACAAAACATACCTGAAGCCTCAGGAAAGGCTTTGTCTTTCTCTGTGTTTTCTCTGAGAAAGCTAAATGTTCAGAGAGGTAAATGGAGGTGAGAAGGAAAGTCCTTCCAGATCCTGTGTTCATTGGGCACCCTTTGCTATAGTTACACTCATTTCAAGATTTTCTCACATTTTTCTCTTTTTTTCCAGCCACAAATATCAAGCCCTTTCACATTTTTTTCTTAGTTGTTCAACTAAAAACAACATGAAATAATGGCTAAAAAACTAAAACAAACTTTCCTAATAATCTAAAACCAAGTTCAAACTCTTTCTCCCCTTCTCCCTCCCCATCCTAAAAGGCATTTGAAAAATTCCAAATAGAGATTTTCTTTTTCATGACCTTGCGTTGTTTTGGCTGGAACCCAGGTGATAAAAACCCATGATAAAGGGTCTTCTGGTGGTGTTTCTAAAATCAGGCCAAACACAGCTAGAGCTAAATAGCTCCCAAGGTGGCCTGACTTTCTACTAGAGGAGATTTGGCAAAGTGGAGATAAACATATGAACTTTTGGCTTCTTACTGGAACTGGGAATGAACAAACTGATTTAGGAAAAGAAGAGGGCAGAACATTTAGCCAATGTCATATTCAATGCCAAACCAAATTAAACACTTTGAAGCCTAGAGACATCTCTGCTCAACCCTCCATCATCCCTCATTTTTGTGGCCTCTCTGCTTAGCGTTTCCTGCTGCAGACAAAGGCAAAATGGATGAAAGGCCTCCAAAAGCTGCCTCTGTGTGAGCTCAGCAGGTTCAGAAACTTGGGATAAGCTTCAGCCAAAGATTTAGATGGCTAATGACTGATCCCAGATATAGAAATAATTCAATCTTATGGATAGAATTAGGTGTTGAAATCTCTTGGTTTTTATTTCCAATTTTACTTCTGGTTTTCTTGGGTTTTTTTATTATGATTTGTCTCATATCTTGTGATATTTTGTTATGTCAATTTTTTTCATAGTATAGTATAATAAGAGTATAGTAAAGGCTCTACAGTCAGAGGACTTTAGTTCAGATCTCCCCTCTAACATAATACTCAGATCACTAAATTAGGTCTTGTTTTTGAGGGAAATTGAGGGAATTGGACCAACTGACCTCTGGTGTCCTTTTCAGCTCTAGATTTGTGATCTGACAATTTCTAAACTGGGATAGTGACACCTATCATCTAATCAACCCTTTGCTGTTGTTGTTTAGTCATATCTCTTTGTGACCCTACTTGGGGTTTTCTTGGCAAAGATGCTAGAATAGTTTGTCATTTCCTTCTCCAGCCCCAGATGAAGAACTGAAACAAGTAGGATTAAACAACTTGTCCAGGGTCACACAGTAAGTGTCTGAAGCTAGGTTTAAATTCAGAAATTCTTGATTTTAGGTACTCTATCCACTGTGCCATCCAGCCCCTTGCAGAGTTGTAAAGATGAGTAATTTGCTGTCTATCACAGGCTTAAGTTGGACTAAATACAGGCATAAAACAAGCATTCTTAAATGAATAAGAGAGTCTTGACTTTTCATAATGTCTGATCATGCTGTGAAGAAGCAATACCAGCTGGAAGAGGATTGGCCCAAGTCCAGCATTATCCTTCCTTCCATTTCACCTGTTTCTGTTGGACTCATCCCTATACCCCAGAGACATTGAGGCACCTTCTGGCTCTCTACCTGTTCTATCCATCCTTTACTGGCTCCTAGGGATTTTTACCCCTGGCCTCTCCCTACCCCTAATCTTCCTATTTTTCTACCCTTAGCATGGATTCATTTATTCTCTCTTCCCATAGACTTATAGTGTTATTGAATGTGAGTTCTAGAAATCAATCATTAACAAGAATTCATTGAATCTACTATGTGCCGGCACTGTCCTAGGTGCTAGAGATACAAGTTAAAAATCACAAGGAACTTTTATACTAATGTGAGGATAAGTATATATTTTTACATATATGTTATATTATATATATGTATATGTTTATATGAAGTTAATAGATATATACAAAGTAATTTAATACAAGGTAGTTTGGCAGGGAAATCACTAGTAATTGGTAGGGAGGGAAGGCTTCACATAGAATATGGTGTATCTTGAAGTAAGAGAGTGATCATAAGGCAGAGGTAAGGAAGGAGAGCATTACAGGCATGTGGAATGGCTAGTGCAAAGGTGTGGAGACAGGAGATGTGCTGTATAATGTGTGAGAAACAGAAGGAAAGCCATTTTGGCTGAATAGCAAACTCTTAGACAAGACGGCAAATTTGCTTTCCTCATGCCCTTGCTTATGAGCCTTCACCTTTTCACAGCAGGCTGCCATTAGACCATGGAAAGAAAACAAAGCCATGCCATTCGGTCCACTAAGATCCTAATGTAGCAGACTGGTGTCTGTAAATACTGTGAGTGCAAGTTATCATCTTCCCAGATCAAACTGCAAAGATTAAAAACAAGCAAAAGAAACCAAGCTCGGAACTAGACTGCTGGTATCAGAGAGGGGAGGAAGAACTGGGGGAGCAGGAATTTCTGAGTGATGAGTTGGAGGTGTCTCTGGGTAATCTGGGTGGTCTCACCATATTGGGCAGTGTTCCAGGCCCCCTGGAGGGAAACTCTTTTCATTAGCTCCGGTTTGGTTTGTGAAGGGATACAACTATTCCGTTCAACCCTTGTTCAATAGTGTTGCGATTTATTTACCAAGAGCATGAGAGAATCTATGGCTCTCCTGGAGTTTTGAGGGATTCCCTTGAAGAGGCTGGTGTGCATTTTAGTAACCAGATGTTATGAGGTTTTTACTTTGAAGAATTATACTAACCTGAGATGGGCAAGAACCTTCCTACTCTCTCCAAGAAGGGCACTTAACCCTCCTCCCTTCCAGAGATACCAACTGAAAGGATACCTGGGGAAACAATAGGGCCAGAAGGCAGGGTTCCTTTGTAGTCACAGCCTGGAAGCTTCAGTCTCAATATGAAAAGGAAGTGGATTTTTTTTTCTTTTTTAAGTAGCAGCTAGCTATTTTGCCACACTTGATTACTCCAACTCTATTAAACTCCATTAGAGCACTCTGTTATTTCAGCTCTTTGGCTCACGGTGGGTCTCCAGTGGATGGTGAAGTGGTGAGGGGGTGAGAATGAGTAGGGAGAGGGAGGGCTTTACTTAGCTAGGGAAATATGATGTGGAGAGTATGTGGTGGTGGAATACAATCACTTTACATCCCAAAGAGGATTGTTTTTTTTTTTGTTGTTGTTGTTGTTCTGTTTTGTTTTGTTTTTAATGCACTTGAACAAAGTAGAACTGAGCAATTATAGTACTGGATAAAAAATGCTAAATTTGTGTATTTGAAACCATTCCTTGTGAGGAGGCAAACAGAGGAGATAGGTTTCCATTCAGTTTCTTCTTTATACTCTCCTCTTCCCAACCCCTACCACCAGTTTTTGGTTTTTTTGTTTTGTTTTGTTTTTTGCTGCATACAATTATCCAGCCATATTCAGAGAAGAGTTCATCCATTTTATAGATAACAAAACTGAATCCCAGCTACTTTGTTCACAGTCACCATGGCCAGAGATAAGCATTCACCCATATCTTCTGACTCCATGGTTGATGCTCATTTCACTGTACTTGACTTAACTACTTAGTTCTAAACTGTCTAACAATGTTCTCTGATTACATTCCAAACTAGACTTGGAGCTTGTCATGTTTGAATTCCTCCAAATATCTAGTATAGTGCCAGACACATAGTGTGCAATAAATATTCATTGGTTGGTTGGATGATTGATTGATTAACTAGGATTTTGATTACTATTTTCTTTGAACAATAATGATAATGAAGTTCCTTCTAAATTTGGCAGCCTAGCTATATAAGCTGGTTGGGAAGACCAGAATAATTCTGGATGCTGTAGCCACAAACTTAAAATCAGGCTGACCCTTGATAAAAAAAGAAAAAAAAAGGCAATTTAGGTCCCCTTAGCCGTTAGCATTCTCCCTGTCTCTCATGAAATTATCTTGGTATACTTCTCTGTTCACATGTTGAATTCCTTAGGAGAATATGAGCTCCTTGAGGGCAGGAGCTGTTTTACATGTTTTTTTTTTTTTCTTTGTATCACCAAGCATCTACCACAGTGCTTTGCACATAGTATGAACTTGATAACTGCTTGTTGAATTCAATATAATACAACACTAATTATATAGAATGGGAAAAGGAAAACCATGGACATAAAATGCCCTGATCAAGGCACCAAGTACCAGACTGAAGTCTGAATCTTCTGACTCCTGGGCCAGGGGGAGCTTTTCCCACCACTCCACACCAGCTTTCATGATTCAATTTAATTCAGTTTGTGATGTCAAGATGGCCAAAAACCATGACTCTGAAGGCTATGCTCTCTTAGGTTTGCCTTATGTTGTAGGAATATCACATTTTTGACTCTGTTTTCCTTTGTTTCATTTGTCTTGCCAATGTACCAGAAGTTGTGGTTATTAGCCTATAAGTTAGAATTGAATATCCTGGGGCAGCTAGGTGGTACAGTGGATAGAGCACCAGCCCTGAAGTCAGGAGCATGTGAGTTCAAATCTGTTCTCAGACACTTAATATTCCCTAGCTGTGTGACCCTAGGCAAGTCACTTAGCCTCAATTGCTTCAGCAAAAAGCAAACAAACAAACAAAAAGAATTGAATATCCTTATATAATCTTGTAATATTCTGATCTTTCTCTCTGTGTGTCTTTTTTTTTGTCTCTGTCTCTATCATCTATCTTTCTCTATCTCTCTCTGTCTCTGTCTCTCTCTTTTTCTCTGTTTCTGTTTCTCTGTTCCTCTCCCTCTCTCTCCCTCCTTCCCTCCTTTTCTCTCTTTCTCCCCCCTTCCTTCCCTCCCCTCCTCTCTCCTTCCCTCTTCCTCCCCTTTCTTAACACAGATACCTCCTTGAATTTCCATGTCTCCATTCTATATCCACTCATTTGAGAGTATCTTTCCACATGAACTAAAACTGCTACATCCTTATCCTAAACTCAGCTTTCATTCATGTCTCTCCTACTCAGTCTCCATGAGAAATGTAGCCACTCTGAAAAGAATCAGTCATATTAATAGCCTGTTTTTGTCTATCCAGTGCAGATATGTGTTATGTCTGTTACCCAAGGAGGCCTTGCCCTTCTTCTGTAGGGAGCTGGAGTTTGATGAATTGGTCCTTTCCTCACCTCAATATGACCTGGTCCATCATCAGTGGCTTCTCAGTGTGATTTTCTCAGGGCAGGTTCCTAACACTATAGGAATACTGTTCAAATGGACATCCAGCAGTGTTAAGCTAAGGTTACTCATCTTCATTTCATTATTCTCCAATCTTTTCTTGAGTTCCAGTAGGAGGCTACATTGTGAATTGTCAGTGTGTTAGATTGTATAAGATGATATATTAGAAAATTTCTTTTTCCATCATCTTTCTGACATCTTGTGGGATGAGGCAAGCAGCTTCTTTCCTTCTCTATTATACTGCTCACCTACACACACACACACACACACACACACACACACATACATACATACATACACACCTTCTTAATTACCTTTTCACATAATGCCCAGTTCAAAGGAAGGTAGTGGCTCAAAGTTTCCACTGAGTTGTATGCTACTTAAAAGAGGTAAAAGAAACTCCCATCCTGTGACAGCTAGTTGGTGCAGTGGATAGAACACCAGCCCTGAAATCAGGAGGACTTGAGTTCAAATCCATCTCAGACATTTAACACTTCCTAGCTATGAGAAAGAAAGAAAGAAAGAAAGAAAGAAAGAAAGAAAGAAAGAAAGA
>JAJPUD010006547.1:51998-85482 GCA_023553655.1 Myrmecobius fasciatus
AGAAAGAAAGAAAGAAAGAAAGAAAGAAAGAAAGAAAGAAAGAAAGAAAGAAAGAATGAATCCCATCTCTGTCATTGTCTTCTCCTCCTTTCTCTACCATCTCCTACCTGCTTTGGGTCTATCCCATCCCTTGCACAAGTAAGTGTTTCCTCTATAGTAGTAGCCACCTTCCTGTTCCCTGTCCACAACATCCAGTCTCCTACCTCAGTCTATCCCCCCCAGGCTCAGATGTTCTACTTTTTCATCTCTGCCTCTTGAAACCCTCAGATCCCTTCAAAGCTTATCTCAAATGCTGCTGGGGACATGGCCACTCATTTTGCCTTATGTCTTGTCACTGGCTCTGGGGGAGAGAGTGAAGCTGATGATTCTGCCTCCCTTAAATCCCTTTCACTTGCAAGTCAACACCCTCCTTATATCAGTTATTGGTCCTCTTCAGGAACCAAGGACAAGCAATATCTCAAGGGCCACTTCCTATGTCTCTCTTAATTCCCTGCCTGCTGAAATCCTTTTGTAAGTACTTTGTATTTAATACTCTGTGTTAGTGCTGTATCTCCTCAGTAGAACACCAGGTCCTTGGAAGTAACAAACTATTTACGTTTTTTGTCTGTTTCCCCAGTGAGGAAACATAGTAGGTCCTTAATAAACATTTGTGGACTTGACTGGAACTATCAACTGTCAACACATGCTTTGATAGTTCTTGGCTCTTGCCCACAGACACTATGGAAATCTCTGACGTTAATGTCCACAAGTGTTCTTTCCTTTGGCTGCTGTTTCCTCTAGCCAGACTTCCCTACCCGCCTCCCCCCTTTTTGCTTGGCTGATTGGAGAATCACAGGACCCAAAAGAAGTAGCACAGCACATCTTTTCGCTTTCTCAAGAGGTAGTGAACCGAGCTTTAACTACTGGACTGAATGGAGAAGAGTGACTGGTGAAGGGCAAAAGGGCTTTTGAGGGAGAAAGCTCTTAATCAAACACAAATATCAGGGATATTAGCAAGGGGAATGGGGAAAATTGCTATCAAACTAAATTGCTTTTTGTATAAATGTTCTCTTTATTCAAGTTTTCCCCAGCGTGCGATTTTTTCTTTAAGGCTTGGTGAACAGATGCTCTTTTGAAAATGTTGATTAACTGATGCTTTTTTAGAACCCTTCCCACTCACCCAACAAAACTACTGGGATGAGTGATTATCAGAAGGGAAGGGGGGAGGAAAATGGAGAGAAGTAGAGTCTCCAGAGCTTACTTCTTCTTCTGAAGTGGCCTTTGATTCTCCAGGTGCAGAAATCTCAGCCACATCTGAGCAAAAGCTTTCAGAGAGCCCCTTGGAACTAGAAGGGACTCTGTGAGACCATTTAGTTTAACCCCTTGCCTTTAAACAAGACTGCATTCAATCCTTCCCCTCAGAAGTGCTATCCCAAAGCAAGGAAAGATGAATTACTTTGGAGTAAGAAGACCTAGGTTGAAATCTCAGCTTTGCTACTTACTCACCTTGTAATTTTGGCCACTTTAACTCTCTGGACCCTAATTTCCCCATCTATAAAATAGATTGCACCAAATAACCTTTAAAGTCTTTTCAAACTCTATATCTTCGAGCCTAATAGCCTTTCCTTTCTCCCTCGGTTTAGGAAAACTGTTGTCTCCAGTCATAGCTAACCTTTTAAGTCAGGACAGGTTTTTTTCCCCTTTTTTCTTAAAGGTTAGTGTTCTATTTTGCCCTATTCCCTAGTAGCAGTCACTTTCTGCTAAGTTGACATCTGCCAAAAACCTCCTGACTGATCTCTTTCCTGTGGTGATGGCGGGGGATGAAATGAAATAGGGCCATATTCTCACTTCCAACTGTTTCTCCTCCCTTTGGTGGGGTCTTTATACTTGGAAGCAGATACAGGTTTCATTGGCAAGTCATGCTGCTTTGTTCATGAATGTATCCAAAGAGTCCTATCCAATATCCTAGACCTTTTAGCTGTGAAGATGTTAAGAAATATGAGCATCCATACCTTGATTATTGGTTGGAAATACTGTGGGATGGGATATCTGCCAATCTCCCCACCGAACCTATTTCTTTTTAGATGAGGTGGAACAAGAGCTATTTGATTTATAGGAAAAATCAGCTCAGCAACCTGCACCTCCAGATTCATTACTTGAGTCTTCTGATGGACACCACCTGTCTCTTCTTGGTTTCTGTTCATGCTCTCCTTCCAAGTAAACAATCTGCGTTGTAACAGCACAGAAAGAATAATGAAGAGGATGGGAACCAAGGTAGAAATGCTTGGCTTGGTCTTACTGATGTCTGTCTTCCTTTGTCAGAGGGCCAGGAAACAGCCTGGAGATATAGAGGAATGGTGATTAACATGGTAGATGACAAACCCTAGACTGCTGGGATCTAAGTGAACTTTCTATTTGCTCTGTATCCATGAAGGTGGATGAGAGTTTGAAGGAACTCTTGGTGCTTCAGTCAGGAGTCCAGAAGACTTCCTATATTGATTAAAAGGCCAAACTTTTGGAAGTTGGAGTGTGACCATGATGGATCAGAAATCATTTTAGGTTGTGGTTGAGAAATTTCCTGGTTGATAATCTCTACAGGTTACAATTTTAGGCTACTTTTGGGATCAATCTTACTGGGTTTTTTTTTCTGGTGTATAATTTAACTCTTCTCAGTTTTTTTCTGTAAATCCTTGATATTAATATTCAGGATTATTCTGAAATTCAGAAAGCACAATTTTAGGTAGAATAGAATTTTCAAAGGGCCACATGCACATGCAGTGGGGTATATTGAGTCAAAGATGTGGATTCTAAAAACTAATGTGTAAAATCTGAAGAAACAATAGCCTATTGCTTTTCAGGAACATATTTAATTTTCTCTTAAAATGTTTTACCATTTTAGACAAGCAATTTTCCTTAGCTTCTTCTTTTCTCTCCTCAGCTGTGATTTCTGTGAGATGGACAGAGTAGTGAATAGAAAGACCTGTATTATCCTCAAAAATTATCATATAAAAGAAAAAGATAGACAGTGATAATACTGGAGAAATTTCAGAGTAAATTAACTAAGCTCTATTCAAACCTGGGCTAGCTAGATTGGTTGCCAGTGTTTGATCTATTCTAAATCATAAAGAAAGGCAACACCCAGAGTAGCTTGGGCAGGAGAGATGGGTGATATTAATGCAGATATGTGGATATGAGCAGTCATTACGACATTCTTTTCCAATTCCGCTCCTACAGTAAAACATATAACGATGATACATGACTTGCTTAAATTACTTTAAATTTATTTGAAATCCCAAGGAGAGAAGTCCTTTAGGCTTTGTGTCCACTTAGATATATGCATATGAAGTGATGAAATCTGTGGTGCTAAAATGACTTTAGCAATAATGGTGACTAATGGCAAGTACTAAGACATCATTGAAAGGTCTAAGGATAATATCCAGGATAATATTGATAATGAATGGCCGCTATTATGACTAAAGGCACAAGTGACAATATCTTTGAATGCTGGATACCTAGCTTTGGGGGTTGTTTTTCTTATTCTTCTGGTTGCTGCAAAAAGAGGGAGCAGAATACTTAAAGGAGCCATAATCTAATACCCAAGCAATGGTCTGTTGGAAAATGATAGCCTTCACTTTGAAAGACTTTATGTATTTCACAGATCTTAGATCTGTGATGAATACAGTGACCAATCCCAATACTGGGACCACCGTTCTAGGGTATGGAGATTAAAACATATTTTTGCTTACCTCCTGAGAGATGGTACTTCATTATGTAGAATAAGACGTATATTTTCATTCAGCCAATGAGCATGTTTGCTTTGCTTGACTAAGTATGTTGATTAAACACAAGGATTTTCCCCCACATTTTTAGGGAAATTTGAGAGGAAGAAAGAAAGCTAACAGTAACACTGCCGATGCAAGAAGGGGGGGGGGGGAATGAGAGAACTGAAGTATTATTTCAAGATCCATAGAAAAGAACAGGAAGAAGTCCAAAAGGAAATACAGACAAGTAGGACAGACAGCTCTGAAAGTTATATGTTAAATAAGTTATAGTCTTAAAAGGGAAAACAAGCTGCACATAATGGAGATTTGCCATTTCATGTCTAATTCTCTTCTTTGTAAAAGAAATGCTCCTTTTATTTAGTGTTCATTAAGTAAAGAATTTTCTTTTAAGCGCCAAAAATAGAAGAAAGTGATGGTGTTCTCTGGATTCCAGAGTAGCAGCTACAATGGAGTCATCTCTACAAATCTTGTCTTTTGACAATTATTGATATAAAAATGTCTTCTATTATGTTTGTTTCTCATTACAGTGGACATCCCAGAAATACCAAGAATTTTCAATAGCGAGGGATATGAAGATGATGATGAAGGTGAGCCAGTTTCTATCTACCCTCTTCCTTTTTTTAAAAGACAGTCTCCTATCTAAATTTAAGATTAGCTTGACAGGAATCTTTTCCTGAGCCTAGAGGGCAAAGGGCAAAGAATAAAGGTCAAGAATGAAAATGGTGAAAGAGCTGGAAAAGATCATGTCTACCTATCAAGGTCAAAGTGAGGACCTTCATACAATTCTGTCATTAACCAGCTAGTTCTGTTCACACTTTAAACTTAAGTTCTCTTAATTATTAAAAGTGAACCAAGACAAGGTTCTTCATAAGATGAAGATCAATAACATCAAAATTATATGAGGCATACAATTTATATATAATCCTAGATTCCATTTTATTATTTTTATGGCTGATTTTTATAAATTTTATTGATGTCTTTTGTTTGTGTATTCATTTGGATTTGTGATCTTGATATGGGGGCTTTTTTCCAAATGATTCATTTAACAGTCATTTTCTGGCTATAGCTACCCCTCTCCCAAATCACCCTGGAATTGAGCCCTCTTCTCCTTAATAACAAAGAAAAACCAGTTAAGCAAGAACACTCAATACAGTAACCATGTCTGACAATATGTATATACAACATTTTACCTTAGTAATCCCTACAGGGACTGTTCTCCAGGACCATTGCTGACTTTTCAATTACTGGTGATCTTTTCATTTACATTGCTGTGATCTTTGTGCATATTATCCTTTTAGTTTTGCTCAGTCCACTTTACAATAATAGTTCATACAAATCTTCCCATGTTTCTCAGAATTCTCGTTTTGGTCATTTCTTACAGAATGATATTATTGCATTACACTTGCAAATCACAGTTAATTCAGCTATTCCCCAATCAACGGGCACCCACTTTGTTTTCATTTCTTCACATATGAAAAGAATTACTGTGAGCATTTTGTTATACATTGGACCATTGCTTCTTTCTTTGACCTCTTTGGAGTCTAGCCTAAATTTTTAAAGAACTGTTGTAAGTGCTCTGAGCACCTGGGGCCACCACCTCCCTTGCCAATCTTCTTCCTGGGTAATTTCAAATTTTTCAACATTTTACCAATTATTCACTAAGCATCTTCCTGCTCCATCTACCTCCAGGTAATGTCTTTTTTTTTTTAATGCAAAGACTATAAGGATCTTTGAACTCTGAAAATCAAATCTCTGATATTTGGCAGGACTTGGTCATCACCATGCCCAAACATTAGAATTTTCTTCATGAAACTTAGCACTGGGATCCTGCAAGCCTCAGTTATCTCTGGTTGGGGACCCTTGGCTCATGTCACCTTAAATTTCAATGGGAGTGGACAGACCAAAACTTCTTGACATCCAAAGATTCCAAATACATTCTCAAATCTTTGTCTTACTTTCCACTCACATTCAAATTAGCTAATCACTCTTTCTATTTCCATACCCAAACCCAATCCTAGTACTATATCTTCTCTATACTCAAATTCCGTTTCGCACTTGGTAACCAGAGACTGGCTTCCAAATACACCTATTTCATCGATTACCAATATTAGGAGATATTCTGGTTGTTTCTTTAGAGCCTGGATTTATGTTTTCTAGTTCAAGTGCACAGCTATAACCTTTTCAGAGGTCAGCGCTAGTTGGGCAAGAATAAATTTGTTATTTGTTACATATAAACCAGTTAAATACAAATATCTATGTAGTATGTTGTATATGTTAAATATGTTATAAGTTGTGTATGTTAAATGTGTTTGTTATGTCATACACGTTAAATTTTTGTTATGTGGTATATATGTTAAATATGTGTTATATATTTGTATCTTTTGTATTATTGTATGTGTCAAATATGTTTTATATGTTAAATAGTTGTGTTATATGTGTTAAATGTGTGTTGTATGTTATATTTGTTCAATGTAGATTTTATATGTTAAATATTTGTTATATGTTGTATATGTTAAATTGTTAAATTTATGCTGTGATATATGTTAGCATATGTTGTATACTGTATGTGTTAAATATGTGTTGCACATTAATTTTATTTTATATTATATATGTCACCATATGTGTTGTATATGCTAAGGGGTTAAGTATATGTTATGTTAAATATAATACCTATATGGAGTATGCTATATACAATTACTATATATGTGTGTATGTATGTATATATACTATATGTGTGTATGTGTGTATATACATGTGTATGTGTATGTATGTATGTATGTAGAAGCACTGTGGTGAGATGCATGCTGGTAGATGCCCATGGAATGACGATGAGCTCAATTCCTTCTTCTGTATTTTTATAGATGAGTACGAAATCGACTGGAGCAATTCCTCCTCGCCCACGACGGGTCCAGCCCTTCCCAAAGAGGACAGGGAGAAGAGCTGGCTCTACACTCTGGACCCCATCCTGGTGACCATCATCGCCATGAGCTCCCTGGGTGTCCTGCTCGGGGCCATCTGCGCAGGTCTGCTTCTCTACTGCACGTGTTCCTACACGGGGCTCTCGTCCCGAAGCTGTACCACCCTGGAGAACTACAACTTTGAGCTCTACGACGGCATCAAGCACAAGGTCAAAATAAACCACCAGAAGTGCTGCTCCGAGGCGTGACTGATTGCACCCCAATCACATTTGACGTTTCATTCCAGCAAGAGTGGCTGGTGAAGATTACTTTTTTTTTCTATGGGAACTGAATGCCATAATCTCGAACAAAACCGATCCAGAATACGGACAGGGAGGGCAAAGCAGACTGGGGGAGTGGAAGTAGGGAAGAGGCAGGCGTGGCCCCTCGGGGAGACTGGCTCCCACCCAGGACCACGGTGGTCGAGTCATGACTGTAATGAGGACTTGCTCTCCGCTGGGACAAGGACAGCAGCTTGACTCTTGGGATTCTGATTTTTGCCTTTTGTTTGAGGATTTTCTTAAAAAAGAATTTTTTTTAAAGTTTCATCTTGGAACGACTCAAAGAAGTAGAAGAAAAGAATGACCTTTGTGGTGTGAGAAGTCCAGATCGTTCCTCCCCACCTTCTTTTCCTAATCGGTGGTTGAAAGGAGAGGGATTTTTCAGCCGGTCTATCTTTAGAAATAAAACACAAAGAGCGAGAGCCGTCCAGCTTATCCCCTTCTCAGATAGGCTTGTGATTTAAGGGATTTGCTACCAGGGCAGGTTCTGCCGACCGAGCCTGTGTGCTGCCGTTTCCCGTCAGTCCCAGAACTGAAATTGAATGTTGTTGCCTTTAACTTTTCTTATCCAGGGGAAAATTGCCGTTTGAGGGTCAGCAGAAACAGCAGCTCTTCTTATATGGGATTCAAAACAAAACAGAAAGGAAACTTCACAAGTCACAATCCATAGGAGCACCTCCTTGGGAGCCGCTAAAAGGGCCTTAAAGTGCTTTGTGAACAGGAGCCATTTATTCAATCCAGAACCCGAGTCTGTAGTGATTGCGGAGGCCTTCCTGACAAGGCCTCTCTGGATGTTGCTTTTGGGTTTTGGGGTTTTTTTTTTTTTTTACTTTCTTTCTTTCTTTTTTTTTCCTTCCCCCTTGTTCTTGTAAAAATGAAAACGCCACAGACAAAGACACCCTTGTAAGGTTTCCAAGGCCCAGGAGATAGCTTTGTTTGATATTTTTGGGGAGAAGGGGATGAGAATACAAGAAATTATTGTTTTCTCTCTTAACAAGACATGGAGGATGGTGACCACCAGAATCCAAGCAAGTTAGGGCTGGAAAGGGGACCTCAAACATTATGTAGTTCACTTCCTTCATTTGACACAGGAGGAACTTATGGCCCAGAAAGATTGTGTACCATATTGAAGGTCACACTTGAGGCTTGTTAGTAGTAGTAGGGCCAGGAATAGAAAAACCTTGGTTTTTTTGTTGGGTTTTTTTTTTTTTTTGACTCTGTCGGGTGCTTGTTCAGCTACACCATGGTGCCTCCTGACTAGGTAGAAAGGGGGAGAAAGTGGACAGAGAAAGAACAGTTGAACCTCTGTTCTCCTATAGTTAAGTAGGAAGGGTTGAGGGGACTGCCCTAGGGAGACATTTTGGTTAATTAATCCCTTCTCTAAACTCTGAGCCCTGATTTCTGCTGTGGATTATAGCTGCCACAGTCTTGGCTTTCCTAAGGAGTCAAAGTTAAGTTATAGGAGATCCTGCCAGAGTTAGCAGGAAGTGTGAACCAAAATATTAACACCTCTACTTCATCCTCCCCCACCCCTCGCTACAGGATACATTCAGCTTCTTACTCATTCTCATCCATACACTTGTTGATTTATGAGTTTTTGTTATCAAGTGCCTTGAAAAGTGAAGAAGAAAAAAAAAGTATTTTTTTTCCCTCTATCTAGAAATCCATGCTATATCATACAAGTAAGGCCTTCATCCTTCCCTGGCCCAGCTGCTTCTTCTCTGAACTCCTCTGGGCTCTCCACTGATCTCCTGCCGAGACAGCTGAATGGGTCTCCTCACCTGGCTGCAGAAGGGGAGGGTAGGCAGAGGAAAGGGGGTCCAAATCCAAGCAGCTTGACTTGAGGCTTAATAGGAATTTTCCTGTTTGCAGGCAACACTCACCCAAAAAGTGAACCACCACACCCAGTTTATCCAACTCGTCAGACCATTTTTGCTGCTACTATCATGTACAATTTCATTCGTCTCACACCCAGGCTAACGGGGAAGGGTGAATGGAACCTATCCGTTCCTATAAATGTTAACTTATGGACCTGATAGTTAAAATGGTATTGTCACAGTGTATTGTATGCATACAGAGAGTGAGAGTTCATATCTACATATATTTATACATATATGTGTGTGTTTGCGCGCGCATGTGGATTCTCTGTATGTACCGTGTCTGTGAATGGTCATGTGGGACTAAATAGTGTAAATGTAAATTTGATCTAGGGCAGGAGAGTACTGCTGTTCTTGGCGTTAATTTGGCAGTGTTAGTTAATGGTGACGTGCAAAGTTATTAAGCCCACATGCTTAGCTTATACTACCCTATGAGCAGGGCTCGCAGAAATACATAGCTAGAACAACTCATCCTTCTCTTCTCCCTGCTGAGGGCCTCAGGTAACACTGGTTATAGGAGGGATGCTGGGGAAGTTCTGAAAGACCAAGATTTCCCTGCACCTATTTCTGTGCTAACTGTCCCTCCCGGGGCCTGGTGGATGGGGCATTTGGCCCTCCCTCCAGGTCTGAGTTCATCTCTGAATTGTACACAACAGAACATATCCGCTTTAAGAGTCCCACATCCATATTTCCCATCAGCTGGTACAAGGAATCTGACTGTGCCATCCAGTGCTACAGTGTGTAATTGTTAAGTCCAACAGGGAAAACTAAACTAAATATTGGTGCATTCAATTCATCGTTCTCTTTCTCTGCAGTGATGCTTTGCTCATCCTCCTTAGTGGGGTCAACCCAACCAACAGTATTGACACAATTTTATGCCTTGTACTGAATGACCTATTACCTCCACGCTCTCATGGACTGGGTGGTCAGAAGGGCCATGCGTTTGCTTTTTCCCTTTGGTGGGAAGGGGGTTTGGTGGGGGTGGGAAGCTTAGGGATGAGCATGGGGTGGGAGAGGGGAAATAAAAGTTAAGAAAACAGTGGCTTAACTTTTTCAAGGCTCACAGTCCAAGGTGTTTGACCATTCACTGGCTGAGCCGTATCATAAGGGACTTGAGAGCTTTTACTGTGATTCTCCACAAGGTTAAAAAATAAACTTCAACAACAAACTGTGTTTATATGATTTGTATAAAGCCTTTTTAAAATTACTATTTAAATAAACAGTATACCAGGGACTTTTTTTGTACCTTCTTTATTCAAGACAAAAGGGCTTGTGGGTGCTGCTTCACATACTGCAGTGGGTGTTTAAGAAATGAGGTTAGCACCTCAAGAGACTTAAAGTGCAATTCTTACAAACATATTTCCAAATTGATTATGCTGCACAAGAAAAATCAGCTCAAAAGGGAAAACCACAACAAAGAAAAAACCAAACAAACAATAAAAAAGGTGAAAATACTATGCATTTTCCATCACAGTTCCTTCTGGCTTTTAAAAAAAAATTGGGGGGGCAGCTAGTTGGTGTACTTCAGTACTGAACTGACTGAAGTCAGGAGAACCTGAGTTCAAATCTAGCCTCAGACAACACTTCCTGGCTGTGTGACATTTAACCCCAATTACCTCAGCCCAAATTTTTTTTTTATCTTTGTATCTCTGGTGCTCAAACGTGGTGGGTATTTAATAAATATTTCTTGAATTGAAATTAAAATGAATTGATTGGTTAGGTAACTGAAAGGGGGAAAAGGCAGAATGAAGAGCTTGAGGGATGGGAAATGAACAGTATCTCCAAAGTTTTAATGAAAATCACTGAGCCCACCACACACTGCCTTCCCCTCCCTCATCTCCATAATATTCCCTTTCTATAATTTGGAGTTTTCTAGCACATCCTCCCCTTCCCTCTCCATTCCTTCATAGCCAGCATTTTTTAGCACCACCTCACTTCACCTCCACTCCCCCACCCCCCCTTACATACACAGTGATCTCAAGGCTTTGCAAATAATAAAAAGTAACTCTTCAAAAAAAGTTTGAGGACCATTGTTTACCTTTCCCATCACTCAGTTCCAAACAACCCCAGACATTGATCATCAAAAATCAGTCAATAGTAATAGGCATTTATTAAGCCCTTAGTATAGATGCCAAGAAAGCTAATGATTGATTGTTCACCATTTGAGAATAGTATTAATGCAATGTTGCCCTAGGCAACTCGCTAAGGATAGGAGGTGCACATCTGCTTGGTAAAGAAAATGATTAGTGAAATTATGAGTGTAGTTCCATCCCTATCCTTTAGTATAGAGATACTTGAACTTTTTTGTCTCATAGATTGCTTTGACAGTCTGGTGAAGCCTTCAGACTTCTCAGAATAATGTGTACAATAACATTTAAGAATTTGCAATAAAATACATATGATTACAAAGAAAATCAATAATGTTAAAATATAATTATATGTATGTGTATGCATATGTATATATACATATATGTGTATACATATATATATATGTGTGAACTATATCAAACTATCTACCACCTTTGGAAGAGGGGAGAGGAGGAATGGAGAGAGAAAAAATTGGAACTTAATAAAAAAACTCAAAAAAAAAACCCAATGTTAAAAATCTTCTTGATGGAAACTGGAGGAAAAATACCACTAAGGGTGACTAACACAAGTGGCCCTATCTTCCTTTGAGTATTTGCAAATAACACAATTTGTTTATGCTCTTACCCTTCTCTCCCCATCCTTATTTTTATTTCTGATAAATGTGTCTGATGAGATGCCTGATTCCTCTTTGTTAATGATTTTTATTAACAATAGTATTTGAAAAAGAAAACAAATCCCTGCTTTTTTAAACTAGGCTTTGAGCACTAATAATGCACTAATAATAAACTAATTAAGTATTCAATGCACTAATAAGCCAATAAAATGTCCTGATCTCTAGCTAGCCACGTTTATATGGAACTTTTCTCTCTTAACTGAATCCTTTCAGAAATGTTTAAACAATCTCTAGTGGAATTGTTTGGTGAGTGGTGGCACTTAGAAGGGATGATATGGAGGCAGAAGAATGACTTAAAGCTGAGGCAGAAGTACTCTGGAGAGAAACAAACTCCAGCTGGATGTCAAAGCCAACTGTTCCACTCTGGTTTTGATAGTGATGAGGAAGAAGCTACTGATGAAATACCAAATATTTTCCAGTTCCCACAGATTAAAGGTACTACTTATCTCAACTGGAACTCACCAAAATTTGGAAACACTTTCTCTTGGGGTGGAGGAGGGAAGAAAGGAATGTAAAACATTCTCTGATGCATGACCTTCACTAAAAGAAGCTCAAAACACTTCAGAAAGTCAACAAATTTCAACAAATGGGGATACCAGGGTCCAGAGAAATCAAGCAACTAATCTCAGACCACCTAGTGAGGCAAACACAAGAGAAGTGGTTTCCTTTGACCTTCAATCTCTTGAATTCTCCCAATCTCAGTTTGTCTGCCTTCCCTTACATGCTAGTAAATAGTCCCTGTTCTCCTATCCCTTGGATCAGTTAAGATGGGAGGATCTACTCCCCAGGGGTCAAAGCAGGTGAGGGGAGGAGGGTGATGTAAACACAGTTGCTCAGAACGATTTTTTGGACCCAAGAGCCAGGCTATTTTGGTAGCTTCTCAGGGCTGTGTATTTCCTCTCCCTTCCTTGCCAGGAGATGGACAAAGAGAGGGAGTGGTTTGTGTGTGTGTGTGTGTGTGTGTGTGTGTGTGTGTGTGTGTGTGTGTGTGAGAGAGAGAGAGAGAGAGAGAGAGAGAGAGAAAGAGATAGAGACAGAGACAAATATAGAGAGAAAAAGAGACAGAGACAGAGAGAGACAGAGAGAGATTAGATGACTCAATAGATAAATAAATGGATGGCGAATGGATAGATATGTAAATAAATATGTAGACAGATAAATAGATGGACAGACAGATAAACACAGATGGACAGACAGACAGCTAGATGGACATACAGATAAATAAACAGACATACTAATAGATAGATAGCTGGATAGATAGATATAGATAGACAGATAGATGGACAGACAAATAAATAGATAGTTGATGGATGGATAGCTAGATAGATAAATGGATAGAGTGATAAAGCCAGACTTTGAGCTCAGGCCCTCTGATAAGCATCCTTTCTTTATGACACCACAAATTACTTTCAGATGACCTAGGGGATCAGTTCCTCTGTAACATATAGCTGTTTGGTTTTACCCAGTGGTCTCTTTGAGTTAACAGTACAGTAATATCAGGTGATGGTAGAAAAAGTGTATGTGGAAGATCTACTTCAAGATACAGAGGTTGCCTTGACCTAAGTGCAAATAAACAATATATAATATAAATGTGTATACATGTATATTAGAAAACTTTAAAACAATACATAAATGACCTGATTATTTTATGTGTGCATATGTATATGGACTCAGTCAATTGGAAGGGGAGGGAGGGAAAGCAAAGAAGTCACAGGTTCCCAAAAAGGGCTCCTGTGTAGACAATGATGTTCAATGGATAGAGGGCTGAACATGAAGTCAGAAAGATTGAATCTTGAATCTTCCCAGCTCTGTGACTTCATCCAAATGATTTAACCTGCTATTTTTTCAACTCTATTTTTTCAATAGTAAAATGGAGATAAGTAAAGCACTTACTTCATGGGGGGGGGAGTGTTTAAGTATCAAATAAGATAATGTGTGCAAATCATTTCAACAGAAATCACAAACTATTATTATGTAGGTTTTATAGGGGTCCTAAAGAATAGTAATAGCTGCCTTTTATTTTTACATTTTACATTCACATTAATACTAAAATGTATAAAACATTTAAGTTTTGCAAAGGACTTTATATCCAATCCTCTAGTAAGAAGAAAGATCCATACCAATGGACTTTGGGACTCAGATCACACATATATTATTTCCTTTCAGTTTCACAGCAATCCTATGAAGTAGAAGCTATAAAGACTATTACCCTCTTTTTGCAGATGAAGAAATAGTGGCTGAGGCAGGTTGAATGACTTGCCCAAATTCAAATACCTAAGCATCAGAAACAAAATTCAAATGCAGTCTTGTTGGGCCAGAAGGCCCTGTTACCTCTACATCTGGTGTACCAAGACCAGAACAGCATACTATTGAGCTTGTTTTCTGTATCCTTCCACTTCCCTGCCACATCCATCACTTAAAATCACTCTGATTTTCCCTACTTGCTGAGAGAAAACAGCATCTTCCATTTCAGGAACTAAATTTCCCCTGCCCATTGAATGGTCTTGGCCCAAGTCCAACCTCCATCAGTATTTGGTGACATCCTGACCTTTTCCTCCAGCAGGCCTGAAGACTGCTATCAAGAAAAGGTTCAAATACTCCCCAAAGAGCAATCCTCACTTTGCCCTCCTCTTTTGACCAGTCTTTAGCTTCCCCATGGCTGCCACCCGACCTTTACAGTTATTCCAATTTCAACTGATAGAGTGAGGACCCAGTAGAGCAAAAGCCAGGGAAGCATTCATTCTAAGCTGCAGATCAGCTTCAGGGACCAGGGGTGGTAAGGGTGGGGATGAGGAGAGTTATTTATTGCCAGGGTCCATCCAACTATCATCATCATCATCATCATCATCATCATCACAGAAGAAACTGTTGAATTAGCAAGCTGGTAGGTCCCTGCAATTTACTCCCTGACTTTACAATTCCCCCTGCTCAGGGCAGGAGCTCCTCCACCCAGACTTCTGTGATTTGGAGGAGTAAGTTTCTAATAAATCCCCCTGTTCAGAAGTGCTTGACTGCCCCTACTGTGAATGAAAGAGCAGTTTTTCTGTGTGCACAAACCTTGCCGGCTGCTCCCTTTGCCACTGCCAGTCTCAGATTTGTGCAGTTCTCTCCAAGTAGGAGCTTTGTGACATGGTGACAAGGTATGTCTGAGCCTGCTGTGCTGGATCCATTTTATGAACTTCTCCAAAGCATTTAGCAGCCCATTTCTGATGTGCATCCTCACCCCAAGCATTGGACACACTATTTAAAAGAGCCACACTCAAAAAGTGGCCAGATCTATCCATTCTAGCTCTAAAAGATCCCTTGTTTCTGCCACTTCTCCATCAATTCAATTCAGTTCCTCATCTCTTCTTACCTAGATTATTTATACTAGCTTCCTAATTTTTCCCTCTCTCCAATCTATCCCCAGTAAATCTAGCCAAAAAAAATCTGACTATAGGGATCATCTGTCCAAAATCTTCATTGGGTCCTTGACAAAATACAAATTCTTCAGTTTGTCATTCTAAGGGCCTCACCACCCTCACCATACTCACCACCATGAGTAAGTATTATTATATATTTAATTTATTATATATGTTATATTTCAGGAAGACCAAAGTTCATATGTGACCTTCAGCATTTATTAGCTATATGAGCCTGCACAAGTCATTTAACCTTTTCTTTCAATTTCCTCCTCTAAAATGGAGATAATAATAAAGCCTACTTCCCAGAATTGTAAGGATCTAATGAAATATCTTTAACATAGTGTTTGGCATATAGTAGGCATTATATAAATGTTTATTTCCTTCCCCTAAAAGAGAGACTGTGTGGCCCAGTGGGAAAAGCAATGGCTTTGTAAGCAGAGGCTTAGTTTCTTTTTTATTTTTTTAAAAAACTTTTTATTAACACTTTTTATTTTCAAAACATATGCATGGATAATTTTTCAACATTAACCCTTGCAAAACTTTGTGTTCCAATGTTCTCTCATCTTCCCCCATCTGCCCCCCTAGATGGCAAATAATCCAATATACGTTAAACATGGTAGAAATATATGTTAAATCCATATATGAATATATATTATATTATATATTATATATGAATACTTATTTATACAATTATCTTGCTGCACAAGAAAAATCAAATCAAACAGGAAAACAAATAAGAAAGAAAATAAAATGCAAGAAAACAACAACTAAAAGAGTGAAAATACTCTGTCGTGATCCACATTCAGTTTCCACAGTCCAATCTCTGGGTGCAGATGGCTGTCTTCATCACAAGAGCGTTAGAACTGACCTCGATCATCTCATTGTTGGAGAGAGCCATGTCCATCAGAATTGATCATCATATTTTTATATTTTTTATAATCTTGTTGAGAGGCTTAGTTTCAAATACAGTCCCTGATTCTTGTCACCCACGTGATTCTGGACAAATCACAACCTTTCTGAGACTTAGTGTTTTTATTTCCAAAATTAGAGGACCGAAATATATGACCACTGAGCATTTAGCCAGCCCTAAATCCAAGATTCTAACATATATCCTTTTTCCTTAAAACTACCAATCTCCTTCATTTGTGAATTCCCACATTGTCCAAATCTTTCAAATTCCTTATGATCAAAGAGTTCTTTCCCTCCAAAATCCTCAACTCATACACCCAGGGAGAGGCCTGTGGGATCTGAACATAGCATTTTAATACTTTCTGTTGATGTTTGCTTGGATTGTTTTTCATTCTTAGGTTTTTTCTTTCTCTTTCTAGATCCTATTTTTCTTGTGCTGCAAGATAACTGTATAGATATGTATACATATATTGGATTTATCATATATTTTAACATATTTAACATGTATTAGAATACTTGCCATATAGGGGAGGGGATGGGGGAAGGAGGGTAAAATTTGAAACAAAGTTTTGCAAAGATCAATGTTGAAAAATTACTCATATGTTCTGTAAATAAAAAGCTTTAATAAAAAAAATCCTCAACTCCTAAGTGTTATAAATTGTGTTATAAATTGAAACTATAACTGTATGTTACACTACACACACACACATATATATGTATATATACATAACTGTATGTTATAAATTGAAAAGAATTAAATCTAACAAGCATTGATTAAGGGACTATGCTGTAAAGCATTTTATATTAAGGGTTGAATAGCATTTTCATACTCTATTGATGTTTGCTTGCGTTTTGTTTTTCTTCTCAGGTTATTTTTTTTCTTGTAGATCAGATTTTTCTTGTAGAGCAAGATAACTATATAAATATGTATACACATTAAAAAAAAAGGAAATTGCAGGTATGCATTAGTGAAGGTAGCTTTTTCATTGGGAATATCCTAGACCAATGGTGTGGACTCTGGATTAAATCTTCCACTACCTGCCCAATGTATAATAGTGATTGGCTGAGATTGAAAATGGTCCCCCAGAAAACTAATAGCACAAGATACCTGAGCGTTTTGTTAGGACTATTTCATATTGATTGTAGAAGATGAATTTACTAATTTATTTTGATTTATGAAGATGTATGTTTTAAGAATTTAAAGCAATGCAATCTGAAAAACTTTAATAAAACAGTTGGTTTTTAGTGACTCTTCGCCATCTACAATATATATATATGTATATGTATACACACACACATATGTATATGTCCATATACATATTAGGGGTTGAGGAAGATGCAAAGTTTAAATAAGATACTGTCTTTACCCTCATGGGGTTTACAGTCTTGTGGGAAATGATACATAAGTAAATAGTTGTAATATACAATGTTATAAGCTAAGTGAAACAGAAGGACACAAATTGTGAGGGAGAAAAGGGATATTTCAGAGAGGGAGAAAATCTAGGAAGGCTTCAAGGGGGATGTGATATTTGGGTGGGATTTGAAAAAGTGGGACTTTAAAGAAAGAAGTACAGAGATAGCCCCATCCTAGATCATTGCCTTGTTATGGTGGAGGACTTTAAGAACTCAACAAAACTGAGCTATGCCATGGACAAGGTCATAGTGAAGAGTTCTGACAAAATATAATTCACTGGAGAAGGAAATGGTTAGCCATTCCAGTATATCTGCTAAAAAAAAATCCAAAGACAGTACTAAAATGAAAAAAGAGATGTCATCAGAAGATGAGCCCCTCAGGTGGGAAAGTGTCCAAAACACTAAGGGGGAAAAACAGAGGACAACTACAAGTAGCTCTAGTACTAATGAAATGGCTGGACCAAAGCTAAAAGGAAGATCAGCTGTGGATGCATCTGCTGATGAAAGGAAAGTTCCATGCTATAAAGATCAATATTGCTTGGGAACCTGGAATATAAGATCTATGAACTAAGATAAGCTGGATGTGCTCAAACATGGAAAGGAAGGGAATAGATGAGTTTAATTCAGAGATCACTACATATACCACCATGGGCAAGAATCCCTTAGGAAAAAAAGCAGAATAGCCCTTATAGTCAATAAAAGAATAAGAAAAAACAATACTGGGATATAATCTCAAAAATGACCAAATGATATCTGTTTAAAGGCAAAACTTTCAACATCACAGTGATACAAGTCTGCTCCAACTACTGATGTAGAAGAAGCCAAGGTTGATCAATTTTATGAAGATCTACAACATCATCCAAAAATAACAGCCAAAAAAAGATGTTACATTCAAAATGGGGAATTGGAATGCTAAAGTAGGAAACAAAAATAATCAAAGTAACATCATTTGATCTTGGAGTACAAAATGAAAAAGAGCAGGTACTAATAGAGTTTTAGAGACATTAAGGGAATGTTTCGTGCAAAAACCATCATGATAAAAGACCAAAATGATAGGGACTTAGAGAAAAGATTAAGAAGTGGAAAGGATACCCAAAAGAACAAAAAAATCTTAATATCACTGATAACCACAATGGTGGTTAATACTCTAGTGTCAGACACTTTGGAGAATCAAATCAAGTGGACCTTAGAAAGCATTTTTAACAATAAGGCTACTGGAAGTGATCAAATTCCAGCTGAGCTATTTAAAATCCTAAAAGATGATGCTGTTAAAGTGTTGCACTCAATATACCAGCAAATTTGGAAAATTCAACAGTGGCCTTGGGATTCAAATTACCAAGCAATTGCACTCATTTCACACACCAGCAAAGTTATGCTCAAGATTCTGCAAGCTAAGCTTCAACACTATGTGAATCAAGAATTACCAGAAGAGCAGGTTGGAGGTAGAGGAGCTAGAAACCAAATTACCAACATTTACTAGACTATGGAGAAAGCAAGAACGTTCCAGAAAAATATCTACTTCTGCTTTATTGACTATACTAAAGACTTTGGCTGTGTGAATCATAACAAAATGTGGCAAGTTTTCAAAGAAATGGAAGTATCAGATGATCTTACTTGTCTCTTTGACTGTATGCAATCCAAGAAGCAACAGTTAAAGCTAAACATGGAACTGATTGATTTAAGATTGGAAAAAAACATATGATAAGGCTGTATCTTGTCATTTTATTTATTTAATTTATATGCAGAGTACATCATGTTAAATGCCAGAGTCGAAAGGGAAGACAAGGTTTCTAGGAAAATTATCAATAATCTTGAATATGCAGAGATACCACTCTGATAGAAAAAAGTACAGAGGAATTAAGAAGCCTCTAGAATGAGGGTGAAAAGAGGAGAGTGTAAAAACTGGCTATAAGTTTAACATCCAAAAGAACTAAGATTTTGGCAGTTGGTCCCATCTCTTCCTGGCAAATTGAGAGAGAAGAAATGGAAGTATTGTCAGATTTTATATTCTTGGTCTCAAAAATCATTGCAGATGACAGCAGCCATGAGATTAAAAGATGCTTGCTCTTTTGAAGGAAAGCTATGGGAAATCTGGACAGCACACTAAAAAAAACAGAGATATTACTTTGCTGACAAAGGTCCACATAGATGAAACTGTGATTTTTCCAGTAGCAATGTATGGCTGTGAGAATTGGATTATAGCTGCACACTGCAGAACTGATGCCTTCAAATTATGGTGACTGAGGGTCCCTTAATACAGCAAGAAGACCCAACTAGTCAATGTTTATATAAATTAATTCAGACTATTCACTGGAAAATCAAATACTAAAGCTGAAACATAAATAATTAGGCCACATAATGAGAAGATGGGACTTACTGGAAGCAACCCTAATGTTGGGGAAATTTTAGAAAGGGGACAGCAGAAGATGAGATGGTTAGATGGTATCATGGAAACAACAAACATGAACAGCTTTAAGAGGTAATGGAGAATAGAGGGGCCTGATATGGTCCATGGAGTCACAAAGAATTAGACATTACTGAATGACTAACTAACAATAACAACAACAAGAGATAATGTTAACTCTACAGGGCTTAGATACTGATTGTATATAAGATTTACATTTGGATCCCTGTAGACAAACTATCTAAAATCTAAGGCATTCTGAAGATCCACATTCATCCAAAAGCTATGATATATAAGCCACTCTGGTGTGTTTACTTTTGCTAGTCAACTGGAGAATAAAATAAATTTAAAATAAAGGTTTTGTTCAAAATGAAATAGTATAGTAGCATTTGAACCCTTCCCCTACCTATTGTATACTCTCCCACAAATACACATACTATCAGTGGGAAGAGCAGACACACATAAGGAACGAATATGGAAAGGCACACACAAAGGGAATATGTGTGATAAGGGCACACATTTGGAGGGGCAATTTATGCCTACACTGTAGGGTCACCAATGTCTCCAAGTGATGTCATTGTGCTACTCCCACTGAGGCTTTTTCTTACCTGTCTTAGATGTGCAATTTCTGCCACATGAGTAGTGTATTCTTTGCTTGGAATGTGGGAGTGATATGTAGTTTCTTCTCAGTGTTGCTCCCTACTAATATAATGTGTCATTAATAATGGAAGCTCTGTAGCAGAGGTATCAAACATATAGCCTAAGGGCTACAGCATTCCTGAGTGTTGCCTGATCCAGATTAAAATGTAATTGGGAAATATTTAACAAAATAAATAAAAACACAATGCATGGATAACATTACATCTTTTTTTAATTGTACTTTAATAATATTTTATTTTTCCAAATAATGCAAAGATAGCTTTTAACATTCACCATTGCAAAACCTTGGATTCCAAATTTTTCTTCCTTTCTTCCCCTCTCTCTCCTCCCTAAGACAAGAAGCAATTTGATATAGGTTAAACATGTGTAATTCTTCTAAAAACATTTCCACATTCATCATGCTATGCAAGAAAAATCAGATCAAAAGAAAAAAAAACATGAAAAAGAAGAAAAAAACAAGCAAACAACTAACAAAAAAGGTGAAAAAATTACTCTTTGATCCACATTTATTCTCCATTCTCTCTGGATGTGGATGGCACTTTCCATCACAAATCTATTGGAAATGCCTTGAATCACCTTATTTGTTGAAAAGGGCCAAGTTCATCACAGTTGATCAACACATAATTTTATTATCACTGTCTACAATGTTCTCTTGAGTCTGCTCACTTTACTTAGCATCCATTCATGTAAGGCTTTTCTGAAATCAGGCTCTCATCATTTCTTATAGAACAATAATATTCCATTACTTTCATATACCATAATTTATTCAGCCATTCTCCAACTAATGGGCATTCACTCAATTTCCAGTTCCTTGCCCCTACAAAAAGGGATGCTACAAACATTTTTGCATAGATAATATTACATCTTAAAGCTAGGCCAATATGCAGCCCATAGAGATTTCTAAAGCTTCTTAAACTGTGGGTCACAACCCTATTTGTTGCATAACTGAATGTGGGATTGTAAAAAAAAAAATTGGCAAATAAAAGCTATCAAATATTCTGCCAAGATTTAATTCTTTATGAATAAATAAATAAGCAATCCATCTCATTAGCATGTAAATTTGCTTTTGTATTTTAAAAATGACAAAATTATATAAATACTAAGTAATTGTTTTAAAATAAATTTCTTCATGATTTATTATCAGTAAATGTTTGATTTGTGTACCTATTTTATGAACCTATATACCCGGGGTCACATAAAAATTTCTTGGGCAGAAAGGGGTCATGAGTAGAAAAAGTTTAAGATTAGTTGCCCCTGTTTTGAGCATGGCACAACTACTCTATCTTAGTGGTTGGTGTTTTGGTTTCTGAGCTTTCTATGAGTAGTTTCTTGGCTTCTCTTCAGAGTATATCCCGACTATACCTGCTTCTGTCTCTAGGGTGCAGTGGCTAGAAAGCCTCTACCTGATAAGGGTGTACTGACAGCTTTTAGACAATTCTATTTGAGTCATCCTACTTAGCTGAGGTTCAAAGTAGGCATAATGGCCCCAGACTAAGACTGTCTATTTTTAAAATTCAATTTTTTTTCCTGTTATGAGGGTCCTTGTTCTTATCCTAAGCTTCTACCTAAATTAAAGCTTAGGAAATTCTTGCCACTCCCCCTTAAGCCCTGTGCTCTGGAATCTAAATCACAGGGTGTGAAGAGGTGGTGTTCTGCCAAAGAAAGAGCTATGTGGGTGTCAAGCTTCATAATTTTCTCAATTCTAAAATCTTTTGCTCTTGAAAATGAAAGAAAGGGACAAAGTCAAGGGCAAAAAATCCCTCAGTGGAACAACAGAGAGACACTATAGTCCAACTCAATCCTGTGTTCCTAATTCTTGACTTTATTAGTTATAATGTAACAAGTAGCTCTACACAGTAGGAGGAATGAAGAATTAAAAAATAACCCCAAAATTTAGAGTGGGTGAATGAGGATCATACAGACAAAAGTAGTCTAGTCAGAAAGAGAAAGAGGTTTAGGGAGAAAGATAATTAGCTTCATTTTTGGCCATGTTAAGTTTGAAGCGTCAGTGAAATACCCAGGAGGAGATGTCCCATGAGCAGTTCAAACTCTGGGTCTTTCTCTTAAATGAGAAAAGAGAGGTCAGGTTTCTAAATTGAGGAGTCATTCACAGAGGTGGTAGTTGAAGCTGTAGGAGGGAATGAGTTTGTTAAGGAAGAGAGTAGAGGAAGACTCCTTTGGGGAATACTCATTATAAGGGGTCAGGAAGAGGACATGGAGCAATTATAGAACAAATGGGGATTTGTTTAAAAAAAATAACAAAACACCAACATATTTAAAAAAAAAAACTTCCTAGTCATTCCTGCTGTTCTTTCCCTTGTCCCGATAATCTACTGCTATTGTGTTGCTAACTCAAAGAAAGGGCAGCTTCCTGAGTTCAAATCTGACCTCAGACACTTACTACCTATGTGACTCTGGGCAAGTCACTTAATTCTAATAGCCTCCATTTCCTTATCTGTGAAATGATCTAGAGAAGGAATTGGCAAACCATTCCAGTATCCCTGCCAAAAAAATCCCAAATGGAGTCATGAAGAGTTGGATGTGACTTAAATGAACTCAAAGAGACTAGGTAACAACTGAAGTCAGGAGGATCTGAGTTCAAATCTAGTCTCAGACACTTAACATTTCCTAGCTGTGTGACCCTGGGCAAGTCACTTAACCCCAATTGTCTCAGCAAAAAGCAAAAAATAAAAAATAAAAAAAAGGACATAATAATCCTCCTCCTTCCTAGAATTGTTGTAAGGGGGAAAAAGAAAGAGATTAGGTAAAATTAAACCAGATCCCAGCTCACCTGAAAATTATTTACTTCTGAAGTCAGAGGACCTGGTTCAAATCTTGACTCTGTTATTTATTATGTATATAGTAGACTATGAGTTCCTGTACTAGGTTATGAGCTCCTTGAAGAGAGGAACTGTAAATTTGTTGCTCTTTGTATCCCCTGCTCTTAACACAGTGTCTGGAATATGTAGGTATTTAATAAATGCTAGTATAAAGGGGTGGGGAAATACTTCCTACATATGCAGCAGCATAGGTAAAGAACATATTCTGGACTTCAGGTCAGATAGCCCTGGATTCAAAATCCCACATCCAAAAAACTACTCATTAGGTGACCATGGAAGATTACTTAATCTTCCTAAACCTCAGTTTTTTCAAGTATAAAATGGGAATAATAATATCTATAGTACCTGCCTCCCAAGAGTATTGAGAGGGTTAAATGAGATAATATAGGTAAAGTGTTTTGTTAACCTTAAAGTGTTAAATAAGGTTCAGCTATTATTATTACCTGGGTCACCCTGAGCAACTGACTTCATTTCTCTGTCTCCTTTTTCCTATTTATAAAATAAAGGGGGTTAGATCAGATGATCTCTAAAGTCTGGGATTTGGCTCTGAAGGCAATAGTATTTTAAACTCTGACCATCTAACAAAAATCCCCCTCCTGCAATGAGAACTGCTTGGTTCTCAACGGCTAAAGGGGGTCTATCCATAATGGCTTCTAGCTCAGTGTTACTGGGAAGAAAATGCAGAAGCAAATCCTCTAGTGTCAGAACTTAGACTCTGCATCCACAAAATTAAAATAATTGATGTTCCTATAACACTTTTAAGATTTATAAAGCACTTCATATACACCATCTCATTTGACTCTCACAACAAGTCTGTTAGGTAGGAACTGCCATGTAATTTATGTTTTGGATACAACTGGATCTGTGGGTATATATTGCTGGATGTGTCATTTATTATTGCATTTTTCTGATTTAAAAAATGGTTTTGCTGTTCTACTTCCTTGTTTATGAGCTATGCTGGTGCAGAAGATATTCATGTCTGTTAGGGATGCATTGTTTTGCTATTCATATTTGTGTTCATACTAATGATTATACATGCATTGTTACTACAGGGGCCTATTAGTGTGGTTTCCATTAGCTATGCACTATTTGCTATAGTTATGCATTGTTTTTTGCAGTTTGTGATTATTTACTTATGTATTATGAGCATGCATGCAACATCACGATGTGTGCTTGTGACTAATCAATCAACAGGCTTATATTAACCACCTACTGTGTGCCAAGTATTAGACACTGAATATATCCTGATATATCCTATGTATAATTTAGACATGTAGTCATCATTGAAGGAACCCATTGAGACTGTCTAATGATCCTTCGAATTGTGCTATGCTAATACATGTCAATATTAATATGGATATGATGCAAACAGTATCTCGTTACCTTTGATGTCAGGGATAATCATTCTTGATATATCAAATGTTATTATTGATTAGTTCAGAATCACAGAGTTTCAGAGTGATTAGGGACCTCAGCGGCCAACTTATCCAGTTCCATTATACCATTGCCAAACAAGAAGTCATCTGTTTGAAGATGACCAAAGAGGGGGGAATCTCTCACCTCTTGAGGCAGCTGACTTTATTTTTGGACAGTTCTAAGTGTTAGGAAGTCTTTGTTTATTTTTCTGACATGAAGCTGAACTTTCATTCCTTGCACCTTTTAATTAGTCTTATTTCTGCTCCACTAAGGCCAGAAAGAACAAATTTAATCCCTCTTCCATATCTCAGGCTTTCAAATAAATGAATTAAGCTTTCATCTTCTCTCTGAAAGTTCTCTTTGCCAGGCTAACCACTCCTCGTTCCCTTAACTGTTCCTCCTCTGACATGGTTAAGGCTCTTCACTGATCTGGTTGTCCTCTTCCTGATACCCTCCAACTCATCAAGGTCCTTTTTAAATTGTGTTGCCTAGAATTGTATATTGACACTCCAGAAGAGTTCTGATGAAAACAGAATAGAAGGGGATTATGACCTTCCTATTCCTGAACTCAACTTTTTAAAAGCAGAACAAGAAACTTATTATTTTTGTTTGCTACAGCATTCATACTGAGGCTTGTAGTCAATTAATAATCCACACTCCAATTTTTTTCAAAATTAATTCTGTTTCATCATGTCTCCTCTAACCATATGTTTATAAAATTGATTTCTTTTTGTAGCCAAGTAAAGGATTTTACACTTATACTTATTGAATTCTTAGTAGGGACAATTCAATGCCTGTCAGGACCCTTTGGAATTCTCCCAGCTTTATTACCTACACACCTGGTGAACAGAACATAAAGGTAGACACTTATCTAAGTCATTGATAAAAATGTTAAAGAACAAGGGGTAGACTTCCAGAGGTACAGCCAAGATGGCAACGTAGAGAAAAGCACTGAGTCAAGTTCTTGCAACATTTTCCTCCAAACAACGTTAAAATAATACCTCAAATAGAATTCTGGAGATGACAAAAAGGTCAAAGTGAGACATTATTCTACCCTAAGACAACTCAGGAGGTCAGAAAGAGTTCTATGATAAAGGGGTTAAAGCTGGCCCAGAACCCATATGAATGAAATACTAGTGATGGGACTAGATATTGGCAGCAGAAGCAGCAACAACTTCAGGCACTTTCAAGTCAGAGATACTAAGGGGGTCTGACAACCAATTCAGAAGGAGAGAAGACCCATGTGCTAGTCTTGGACATAGGACCAAATGCTGTTTGACAAATCAATTGCTTTTACTCACTTCTGGATCATAATTCAATGGCAGAGAGGATCACTTTCAGTCAAGAGGGAGCGGGAGCCCTGAAGAGCAGTACTGATTGCAAAACTAAGATATTGGGGCCCCTTCTTATGTAAGACTGGAGGGGAGATCAGACCATCCCTCTCCCCAGATTATACTACCTTGGAAGCACTGAAACTTCCAAACCCTGGAATTAGCTTTGAAAACAGTAATACTTTTTAAAAAGTAGCCTAAAACTTGAATCAATGCCCTCCACTACAAAATTGGCAACAGAGCCTAATTTTTACATAAAATTTAAGATCAAGAAATAGGGAGGATAATAGCAATCAAGAAAAACAAAAGAATCTGACTATAACAATCTACCAATGTGAAAGAAAGGATGAAGATACAAACTCAGAAAAAGGCATGCAAATCCTCAAAGAAAAATGTAAATTAGACATAAACCCAACAAAAATTCCTGGGAGGGCTAGAAAATGAATTTCAAAGTCAAATAAGAGTGGTAGAGGAAAAAATAGGTAAAGAAATGAGAGTAGAAGAAGAAAATTATGAAAATACAATAGCTTAATAAGAAACACAAAAACTGCTGAGGAAAATAACACCTTAAAAATCAGAATGCAGCCAGGTGGCGCAGTAGATAGAGCACTAGCCCTGAAGTCAGGAGGACCTGAGTTCAAATCTTGCCTCAGACACTTAACACTTCCTAGCTGTGTGTGATCCTGGGCAAGTCACTTAACCCCAATTGCCTCAGGGAAAAAAAAATAGAATTAGCCAAATGGACAAAGAGGTACAAAAATTTACTGATGATAATAACTCCTTAAAAAGAAGAAATGGTCAAATGAAGAAAGAAAAATATGCTAAAATTGTACATTATAGCCAAAGTAATATTTTGAGGAAATTTTATATTTCCAAATGCATATATCAATAAAAGAGAGAAAGAGCAGATCCATGAATTGGGCATGCAACCAAAAATCGCCACTAAAAATAGATTAAATTAAAAATCCCTAATTAAACACCAAAAATAAAATCCTAAAAAATTAAAGAAATTAATAAAATTAAAAGTTTAAAAAAATCATTAAACTAATAAATAAAATTAGCTAATAAAATAGATGTCATTGGCTTAGAAAAAGAAAACCAAATTATTTAGTATCAAAAATGAAAAGGGTACCACCAATAAGGATGAAATTGAAGAAATTCTTAGGAGTTATTTTGTCCAATTATATGCCAGTAAATAACAATCTAAATGAAGTGGATGAATTTTTTTTAAAAATATAAATTGTCCAGATCAACAGAAGAGAAAATAGGACATTTAGATAGTCTTGTCCTAGAAAAAGAATTTTAACAAAACATAAATGAATTCCCTAAGAAAATATCCTCAGGATCAGAAGTATTTACAAACAAATTTTATCAAATATTTAAAGAATAATTAATCCTAATACTACAGAAGCTACTTGAAAAAAATAGGTAAAGTACTCCAAATTCCTTTCATGATCCATATATGGTTTTGATATCTAAACCAGGGACAACAAAAACAGGGAAAGAAAACTATAGACTAATTCCCATAGTATATATTAATACAAAATTTTTAAATAAAACACTAGCAAGGAGATTACAACAATATGTCATAAAAATCATACTCTATGGTGGTGTAGAGGTTATATGACAAATGCAGGCCTGGTTCAGTATTAAGAAAACTATCAGCAAATATACCACATCAATAACATAAACAATAAAAATCATATGATTTTATCAATAGATGGAGAAAAATACATTGACAAAATACAACATCCATTCCTATTAAAAGCACTAGAAAGTGTTGAAATAAATGGAGCCACTTTAAAAACAAGTAGTATCTATCTATTGATATAGTCAATTATGCTAATAGTTTTCCTGATATTAAACCAAGACTGCATTCCTGGTATAAATCCTTCTTGGTTATAGTGTGTTATCCTGGTGAAAGTTGCTGTAATCTCTTTGCTAATATTTTATTTAAGATTTTTGCATCAATATTCATTAGAGAAATTGATCAATAATTTTCTTTGTTTTGGTCCTTCTTAGTTTAGATATTAGCACCATATCTGTGTCATAAAAAGAATTTGGTAGATCTCCTTATTCCTTTTTTTTCCCCAAAAAATTCCATAATATTGGAATTAATTGTTCTTTAAATGTTCGGTAGAATTCACTTGTAAATTATCTGAACCAGGAGATTTTTCTTAAGGAGTTTGTCAATAGCTTGTCAATGTCTTTTTTCTGAAATTGGACTATTTAAGAAATATATTTCCTTCTCTGTTAATATGGACAATCTAAATAGTATCTATCTAAAACCAAAAAAAAAACAAAAGAATTTTCTGTAATGGGGATCAACTTGAAGTCTTCCTAATAACATCAAGGATGAACTAACAATGTCCATTATCACCTCTATTATTCAATATTATAATAGAAATGCTATCTGTAGCAGTAAGACAAAAAAAAATCAAAGAAATAAAAATAGGCAATAAGGAAACAAAACTATCACTCTTTACAGATGATATAATGATGTTTGGAGAATCCCAGGAAATCAACTAAAAATTAGTTGAAACAATGAATAACTTTAGCCAACTTGCAATATAGAGAAGAATAAGCCCACATTTAACTCAAGCATTTGCATGGTTTTATTGTTCCGTAATACTGGTTCAGTATTAGGAAAACTATCAGCAAATATACCACATCAATAGCATAAACAATAAAGATCATATGATTTTATCAATAGATGGAGAAAACTACATTGACAAAATACAACATCTATTCTTATTAAAAGCACTAGAAAGCATTAAAATAAATGGAACCATTTTAAAAATAAGTAGTATCTATCTATTGATATAGTCGATTACGCTACCATCCACATTCATAGTTATACTCAGTAGAAAAACAAACAAACAAATAAAAGGCATGACATACCTTGTAACCTATTAGGCTCTTCAATGATTTTCTTTACCCTACCATTGTAAAGAGCTCCCAGTGCATTTGTTGCATATTTTCAAATATACAAAACCTAAGTTTTGTGTTGCAATTATGCCCCCAATGTATAGTTAGTATAAGTCCTTCAGGTTCTAAGTACAGGTGTGCAAAGTCAGTGATGTATATTAGTGAGAAAATAAAGGTATGAAAAGTGAATATTGTCTGAAATCAGTTTTTTAAATTGAGACGTTAACATCAAAGGTCACAGAATTCTAGGATTTGCTAGCAAGAAAAAAATGTTTTACATGTTACCAATTTTATTTTGTGTACTGCATTTTATGGGTTATTTGGTTATGGTATGAGGAAGACTACATACTATCAGAATTAACATTTTGTTATAAAGAATTATACACAGAAAAATGTATTTTCAGCAATCTCTAGGAAAAAAAATTACAGGTTTTGGTATTTGTAGGAACCTAACCTCCTATTTACCATAGGTTCAATATATCAATGTTTGCATTTTTTTTACTTTCACACAATCTTCTAAGATTCTCTAGGACTCTTACCCCTGTAAAAGTTGAGGATTGACTATATATTACAAAGTGGTAATCATCAAAACAATCTGGAACTGGCTAAGAAATAGAATGGCAGATTAATGGAATAGATTCCATCACCTTAAACTGTGGATCATGACCTAAATGGGATTGTGTAAGTGAATGTGGGGTCATGAAATTATGATTATTTGTCAGTAAATGTTTGATATTTTATATACCTGTATACCCAAAGCCACATAAAAATTTCTCTAGTGAAAAAGGCTCATGATTGGAAAGAATTTAAGAAGCTCTGGAATAGATTAGATACATAATACATAGTAGTAAATGACTGTAGAAACCTGTGTTTGATAAAACCAAAGATCCAAGCTTTGGGGGTAAGAATTCATCATTTGACACAAATTTCTGGGAAAACTGAAAAGCAGTTTGGCAGAAACTAGGCACAAACTAACATCTCATACCATTTACCAAGATAACATCAAAGTGGATAAATGATTTAGTTATAAAAAGTGATATCATAAATAAGTTAGAAGAGCATAGAAAAATGTACCTGTTTAGAACTATGAACAAATGGAGTTTATGATCAAGCAAGAAATAGAGATGATCATGAAAAGCAAAATGAATAATTTTGATTACATAAAATTAAAAGGATTTTATACATAAAATTAATACAACCAAAATTAAAAGGATAAAAGAAAACTGGGGGTAGGGATTTAAGTACAGCAAATTTCTCTAATAAAGGCCTCTTTTGAGTTAAAGTGATTAAAAAAAAAAAAAAAAAAAGAACCACTCCCCAAAGTGATAAATGGTAAAAGGACATGAACAGGCAATTTTAATAAGAAATCAAAGCTATGAATATTCACATGAAAAATGCTCTAATTCACTACTAATTAGGATAATAATGAAAATTAAAACAATCCTGAGATACCACTTCAAACATATCAGGTTGGCTTATGTGATAGAAAAGGAAAATGATAAATGTTAGAGGAAATATGGAAAAATTGGGACATTAATAAATTATTGGTGGAGTTGTGAACTAGTCCAACCACTCTGGAGAACAATGTGGAACTATACCCAAAAAACTACAAAGCTGTGCAAATTCTTTGGCCCAGAAATACCACTACTAGGTCTGTATTGAAACAGATCAAAGAAAAGGGAAAAGAACCTTTATGTAAAAAACTATTTATGGCAGCTCTTTTTGTGGTAGCAAAGAATTGCAAATTGAGGAGACATTCATCAATTGGAAAATGGCTGAACAATCTGAGTTTATGATTATGATGGAAAACTATTGTGATATCAGAAAAGATGAACAATGGTTTCAGAAAAACCTAGGAAGACTTATGAGGTCATGCCAAGTGAAGTGAGCAAAACCAGAACATTGTAACAATTAACATTGATATTTTAAGGATGATCAGTTGTGAAAGGCTTAACTACCCTAATCAAAACAATGATCTGTGATAATTCCAAAGGACTCATGTAAAATTCTATCTACCTCCAGAGAGAAAACTGATGAACTCTAAATACAGAATGGAGCATACCTTTAAAAGAATTTTTCTTTATTCTTCTTGTTTTTTTTTTCTTTTGCAACATGAAATGGTTTTGTATAACTTTACATAAATAATCAATATCAAAGTGCTTGTCTTCTCAAGAAGGGAGGAAAGGAGGAAGGAAGGGAAAGAATTTGGAACATGAAATCTTTAAAAATGAATATTACATATTTTACTTGCAATTGGGAAATATTTAGTGAAATAAATAAAAATATATTGAAAGAAAGAACAAAAAGCCAAGTATGGATTCCTAGAGAATTTCACTGGAGACCTCTTATCATTTGACATTGTACCAATAAAACAGAGTAAATGAATGAACTTAGCTATCAACACAGTAGCTATAATTAAGGGTGCACACATCTATCCTTTTATATAAGGATCCTTTTACAGAGTCATGAGCCATTTGGGAAAAGTGTGTTCGATTATCTTTCTGTTTTTCAAAGCAAATGTACCTAAATATGATGCAAGAGTGTTTTTTTCTTTTGAGTTACATGATAGTCAGAGGTAGATAAAAATCTTAATGAGAAAATGAGAAATGAGCTATATTTAGAGATTTCCCCATAAGTTATTTTGGGGGAAGGAGGCAAAATGTGAACTGAATTTATAATAGATTTATGAAATATTACATGTAAATGATTCTTCTATATTTTAAAACCCTAATCTTAACTTAGAGTAAAAGGTTTTAAAATTTTCTGTGTGTAATAGACCCCTTTGGCAATTTTGTGAGATTTATGAACCCCCTTCTCAGAATAATGTGGTTTTTTCAAATAATAAAATAAAATATAGAGATTTACAAAACCCAAATTAAAAAAAAAAGTTTTTCAGAATCCAAGTTAAGAATCCCTATCCTAGAGGAACTTGAGCCAAAGTAAAGCTGGGAGTGACTGTGGGAGCAGCTGAAGATGGGGAAGGCAAGGAGGAAAGGTGCTTGCCTAAGTTAGGGTAATTTCCTAACTTCCCTACTAGATAGGTGAGGGGAAACTGTATTTCTTCTACCTACCTTTAGTGATGGGATGCTATAAATATTTTTATACATGTAGGATCTTTTATTATTTTTTTTATCTACAGGATATAAGCCTAATGTGAATCTCTAGGTCAAATATGTACAGTTTAGTAACATTTTGGACATGGTTCAAAATTGCGTTCTGCAAGGATTGTACCAATTCATGCTTTACTAACAATGTAGCAATGTACTAGTCACCGTGTAGCCTCCCTGCCAACATTTGCTATTTTCCTTTTTTGGTTAATTTTGCCAATCTGATGGGTGTGAGAACTTCAGAGTTCCTTTAGCTTGCATTTTTAAATTAGTGATTTGAAAGTTTGTTTTCATATGGTTAAAGATAGTTTGGGTATTTTGCTTTGAAAACTGTCTTCATATTCTTTGGCCATTACCTACTGGGGAATGATAGATTGTTTCTAGAAATATGTCATCACTTCTTTAAATATTACAAATCCTCCTCTTTCATTTTTGATACTGTTAATTTTGTTGTCTTCTTTCTTTTTTTTAATCAATTGCCCCTTGATTGTTAAAATTATAGCTGAAGAAGAAGAAAAAATAGAAGAAATTATAAAGGAAATTTGAGAAGATTTTAGAATTGTGAAGAAGGCTGGAGGTTAATTTAGAAAGAGGAAATCTGGGAAGATTTAAAGAAAAGTTAAAAGAGGAAAAAAGACTTGAATTGAAGGAGAAAAAAAGAATTTGTTTATGGTCTTATAGGTAATTTAATAACAGAGTTATGCCTGGAGAATAGGTCTCTTGACTCTTAGTCCAGTACTTTTCTCACTATATCATGGTGAGTGTTACTCATCATGTTACTCAGTGGCTTATCCAACTATAAACCATCTTGATCAGTGGGACAGTAGGGATTAGATCACATCCTAAATCTTTTTTTTGTACAGAAACACAGTAAAAACTTATAATAAATCCTCTTGCTTCTGGAGTACTTAAGTTATATTAAAGTTCCAATGATGAACAATATCAACTCCAATCTTATTTCTTAACTATCTGCTATACATAGAACATTGTGCTACACTGGGGAAGAAATAAAAACATAATCCCTACCCTTATAGAGTTTATAATTTAATATGGAGATAGTCACAGATTTAAATAACTATATAACATGTCCCTAAAATCCTAAACACTGTAGCTCTGGTAACCCTCACTAATTTCCCCAGCTTCATTTCCAGGTGCTTTTTTGGGTACACCAGAACCCAATGTGCTCACTAGAACAACATTCTTCTTACAAACCATAAAATCCAAAAACAAAAGCATTTCCTTAAGATGAAATCATGTTAATATCAAGAGGAAATCAAGCAGATAAATCTGTTTCTGAATACAAATGGACACAGCATTCTATATTTCCTAAGAGAGAAAGACAGAGAGACAGATAGACAGAGAGAAAGAGAGAGAGAGACAGAGAGACAGAGAGAGAGAGACAGAGAGAGACAGAGAGAGAGAGAGAGAGAGACAG
>JAJPUD010006547.1:85582-123143 GCA_023553655.1 Myrmecobius fasciatus
CCCCCCCCCCCCCCCCCCCATCATGGAAAAGGTTATGAGAAAGTAAGGGAAGGTCTCTCAAAGTGTGAGGAAACCGCCCATCATCCCCACTCCCCTATCCCATCTTCTTTCAGTATGCTATCAGTGACTAGAACACAGATCTTTTCCAGTCCCTTGGGGATAACGTTGCCTCAGCTTTGCAGAGGGACTGCCAATTCCTTCAAAGTAGAATCAATCCTTTTGGTTCTTTTTATTTTCTATAACCTGAATATATTAAAAATGGCTCATTCATCTCCCTGCTCAGTTCAATAACATTGGATTTCTCTAGTTTGGATCTCTTCACTATAACTAAGGACCTTCCTCTGTCCTCCGTCCAGAAAGTTCTTCAAATCTTACTTTCGTTCTCTCTACAGATCTTATTTTTTACAAATCTTACTTTCATTATCTTTCTTTTTTCTTCCTTCTCCAGTTCTAGCATCCTGAGTCAATCCTGCATCCAGCTACAATGTCCCACAGGATTTTGACATCTTGAAGCTTCTTCTTAATGAACAAGCATCCCCATGCCTCACTATTTGGGGCACTTGAAGTCACATAGGATAGTTCCCATTAAGGACTACCCATCCCTATTACATCCATAATACAAAAGGGATCTTACTAAGTATATAGGAAAGGTGGAAAGACACAAAGTACTATTTTAAGACTGAGGAATAAAAGAATCATTTCAAATGGGAAGAAGGTTGGGAGGGGATAGTCAGAGAAGGCAGAGATAGCATTTGAATTGGGTCTTACATGATGGATAATGTAAAACCAACATTATCCCTGACACTTCAGCAGCATCAAAATGGTTAAACAATGCTTGTGTAGAATCTGTCATGTTTGCAAATACCCAATTACACCCTCCTTCACACCCATGCTTTCCTTTTAGTTGGAGGAAAAAAATGCATCTGCACCTCATTATCTATGCAAAACAACAGGTGCAAAATTCAGAGGCCACTCTAGAGACATTCAGGCCAAAGAATGTACTTTAGTGTGCCCACCGACTTGGCATTTTGCTGCTGATCTTCCTATGAGATGTGCTGGGAATTAGTTCATGAGCCCAGCTTCTCTCACAGCAAGAGCAGGTGGTCCCACCTACTCCTCCCTTGAACACAAGACAAAAGGCAGCTGGGAGGGCATCTAATGAAGAGCTGGTTCATACCCAATTTGTTTTTACAACCTCCTGACAAGTCACTTGCAAAGCCTAGAAATATACATATATATATATGTATGTATCACAGCCAAGACAAAACACACATACCATAAATATATATATACATATATATAATGAATACATATACATTCATAGTCCATATATATATATACAAATACCTACATATATACATGCACATATTTGTATGTATATATAACATCATATTTTATTTATAAAAATATATATTCATCCCTCACTGTATAAATCCTAATATAATATTATTACCTTACCAGAGAGTAAATTTTTACAATAGAGCTACCCACTTAAGAAATATAAGATGATAGAAGATTCCCACAGCCCTCTTCCTGGGCCAGCCCTGAAATGATGCCCTGTTTTTCAAATTTTATTTTGCAATGAAAGTGGAATCCCAAAGTGAGAAGAATTGGCTTAATCTTGTGTATCAAAAAAATAGCAACAACAATAGTCCATCCTGTCAGCATACAGCACAAATAATATATATACAAAGACCCCTTTGCTTTGCCATCTCTGTTAATGCACAATAATTAGACTCCAATCTAATACCCATAGAATGATATCTTTGCCTGGTATTCAAACAAGATGTTTTTTTTTTTTTTTTAAATGAGCATGATTTGCTTCCTCATTGAGAAACTAAAATAGCTGTTTGTGAATGTAACTGGACTTACTGACAGTCAGACTCTTTTTCATCCATTCACCATTCATTCATTCATTTATTCATCAGTCATTCATTCATTATTTCAACATTTATTGAACATCTAAAAGGCATGTGCTTGGGAAGGGGGGAAAGAGGCAAATGAAGATAAATTAAATATGTCCCTACCCTTAAAATGTTTACAATCTAGTATGGGGGATAAAATATGTAAACAATGAACTAAAAATATGAATCAGAATATGGCAACAGTCTTAAAAGATCAAGTGTCATAACATATGTTCGGCACTTTATAAACCTCAAAGCACCATATAAATGCTAGCTAAGAGAAAGAATAATAATCTGATATCAATTTCTCCCTCAATAAAATGGGCAATAACAGTAATTTTTGTACAGGGCATGAGGATCAAAAGAAAATAATGTAAAATGCAAATGTGTTATAGCAAACCTTAAAATATTATAAAAATTCTGGCGTTATTTTGTATCATAATTGTAGATGTTTCCTAATAGACTATAAGCTCCATTTTTAATGAATTTTTATATCCCTCAGACTCTAGCATAGTGCTCTGCATATAGTAAGCCATATTGTAAGATCTTTTCCAGCTCTAAAACCTATGATTCTAAGATCCCCCACACTTAATAATTATTTGTTGAACTGAGTTGAAAAGATCAATAGGATTTCCACTAGCAATAGTATAACTGGAGTAAGGGAAGAAAAGGCATGAGCAAAGATGCAAAGGAAGGAAAGTACAAGGCATGTTCAGCAAATGTAGTGGGAACATTATTTTTTAGAAGCTGATGGGACTGGTGTTGAATGTATTGAGTTTGAGAATCCAGTGGAACATATAGGTAGGGATATCCAGTTGACAGATAGAAATGTGAGACTGAAACCCAGGAAAGATTCTGGGGATGGAGAGAAAGATTTGAGAGTCCTCTCCTTGGGAAAAGGTATAAAGAGAAAATAGAAGATAAGAAGCAGAGACATTGGGACAGTTTATAAGTGAAAGATGGATGTAGAGGAATCATAATTAGAGTTATAGGAGGAGAAGTTAAAAGGGTGTAGTATTATCTGAGAACTTGGAGGAAGACTATTTCCAATATAGCAATATCAGTAGAGTGGCAGGAGAAGCCAATTTATAAAAAGTTAAAAAGTAAGTGAGGGGTGATGAAGAGGAGGCAGTAAGTGGAAGGCTCCTCTTTTGAGACTTTTAACAATGAAGAAAGACTTAAGATTGGGCAATGGCTCAAAGGGCAAGTAAGAATTGAGGGTAGTATCCTTGCAGCTGACCAAGAAACGTGATCTTACTTCATTTATGTAGACTTGAAGATGATGTGATATAGTAAAAAAAGAATCCTCAAAACAGCAACTCAAAGAAAATGAAATTTTAAAAAGCATTAGAGTTTTCAGTCCACGGTTAGAGCGGTGTGTTGTAGTGGAAAGAATGATGGATTTGAATTCAGAGGACATGTCTTGACTCCGCAGACCTTGGACCTTGGACAACTCTGTGCCTCAGTTTCCTCCTCTGTAAAATGGGGAGGTTTGATTAAATGACTCTAAATCCTCTTCCAACTCCAAGTCAGTGATTCTATGGTCATATTCTTGATTCTATTCTTTTGTAAGATGTACTAAGTGCCAAAAGCATACTAAAAAAAAAAAAGTCCCAGGCCACCCAAGTGGGATGATAGGGACAACTAAAATCCAGCTCCCCTTTCTCTGTCCATTTTGTTGTGGCAGAGTAGCACACTAGGGATCAAGCAGCCTTCAGTATCTCTCCATTCCTGTCACAGGCAATTATTGTTTTACTCTTCACTCTAATCTTTCTTCCCCAATTACTGCCTCCTGCATTAAAGAATCAGAGGCCCTAAATGGAAGGTTAGCTAGAGAGTCAACACTTCGTAGACAGATGGGTCAATAGTTCTTCCTTAATGGGATTTCTCTCACTCCCTACTCCTTTAAGATGCCATTCGCAGGCAGAGGGGCCAGTCAGCCGCATCTGCTTTTAAAGTCAAATGCAAGATGGGGCAGGAGGACCTGCTCTGTAGTGTGCTGGCTCTGGGCTCTCTTTATGTGAAGGGGACAGCCTTTTACTGGTGCCTCTCTTGAGATACCTACAATCCTCCTATTCCCCTCACTCTACTCTGTGCTCCAAGTGAGGGAGACAAAGAGAGAGGAAAAAAGGGAAGAGATATATGAGAAAAGGAGATAGAGAAGAAAGAGTGCCAAAGGGAGGGAGAAAGGGGGAGAGAAGAGGGCAGTGAAGAAGGGGGGAAGAAGAGATGAGATAAGAGAGAGACAAAGACAGAGACAGAGAGAGAAGACAGAGAGAAGGGAGACAAACAGAGAGACAGAGACAGAGAAACAGAGTCAGAGAGACAGAAATAGAGACAAAGACAGACAGAGAAAAAAAACAGAAACAGACAGAGAGACAGAGATAGAGGCAGAGATACACAGAGATAGAGAGAGAAACAAAGAAACAGAAACAAAGGGACAAAGAAAGAGAGAGAAAGACAGACAGAGGAGGGGAAGAGGAGGGAGGAGAGGTAGAAAGAGAAGAGAAAGAAAGAAAAGAGAGAGGAGAGAAAGAGAGAAGAGATAGGAGAAAAGGAGAGGTGGAGAGAGGAGAGAGAGGAGAGAAAAAAGAAGGAAAGAGAAGAAAGAGGGGAGAAAGAGAGAGAGAGAGAGAGAAACACCAGCTGAGCCCTTGTTTCAAATGTCAACCTAAAGGGAAGATAAGCTCACCCTGGCATGCACACCAGCCAATAAGATGTTAAATATTAAACCTCCCGGCAACCTGCCTCTGCTGAACATGGCCATTTCATTATGCAGTCTTCTCTGGGCTTAAGAGAAAAGAGATCATATCTCTTCAAGAAGCACACCACAGAGATTTGCACTCAGCCTCCTCTGCACGAGGGAAGTCTTCAAAACTGTTCAGTCTGTCTAAATCCCATCCATCTTTAATGTCATCGTCTACATTTTCTCCTCTTCTCTTCTTTCAAAACAGCAAAAAGGAAAATGTCACTGCAATTGGGGCCAATTCAAAAGCCAGGCTTTTTAGATATATATTGTATTTTGATTCCCATCTCCTCTTGTCTCCCGTCTCCCTATACTTTAAAAAAATGTACCCAGTCTCTTCAGCAGTCCTGCTTCCATCATTCTGCCTTTTTGCTTTTCTTCCTTTATTCTGTACTTCCCTTCTGCCCCCTTTTCTACAGAATAGGATCATGGCAAAGGAGATGAAAGGGACTCTCCATCTTAGACCTCATTTTCTTGATCCTATTCTTTTATTAAAAGGGTTAATTGACTTGTCCAAGGTCATGCAACCACTAAATAATAGAAATGGGGTTTGGATCTGGTCCTTTCACTCCAAATCTGGAGCTTCTGCTACTTAGCCTTTGTGTGAATAGGTATTCTCTTCATCTCGACATCCTATTTATTCTAATTGCATCGAGGGAGAATTCTGTCACCCACAAACCAAATTCTGTGGATGGAATCATAAGCCAGGCAGATAGGGAAGGGGGGAAACCTTCTGGGCTTTATTTTTTTAAATCTCCAAAAATGATAAAGTAATCAGATATCAACCCATTCAAAAAAAATGGGATCATCCAAAATTGTGGCTGGATGGCTGTTATGGTTATTTCCCATTTTCCCTTTCTCCTCCCCTCCCAACACAAACCACCTCAACCTAGGTAAAGACTCCAAGCCATGAAGGGCAGGTGGCAGTTTAGATGAAGATGGCAGTCAGTATACCTGCCTGACAGACACTCTCTCACCTAGGAATATAGAGCTGATGCACTGATTGATACCTGAGGGAGAGGCTGTCATCCAGCAGGACACACACGAGAGATAAGCGACTCAATCAGTGTCAGACCTGTCCTGCCATAACACCACTGTAAATCACTTTGGTTAAAGATTTGAGCCTGCAAAATCAGAGAGGGGAAGGAAAGTCTCAGAAAACATGATGGGGAGAGCATCAGTGGGCTGGGCTCTGTGCTTACAGTCAGCTCAGCCTTAGCAGGAAAGAAAGGGAAATAAACAGTTCATAAAAACCTCCTCCTTTGCCTTTTCAAACAAAGTTAAGATTCCTGTCTTCCTTTGCTTGGGTGGATTTTCAGAGATTAAAAAAAAAAAAAAATCCCAAAGACTCCAGTGCAAATCCACTGTGTGGGAGGGAAGGAGAGGTGGAGGGTGGAGGAAAAATTCTCATTGACATCACTGCCTGGCTCTTCCCCCTCCTCCCCAACTGTGGGAGAGGAGAAGCTAGTTTTGCCTGGTAAAGGAAATAATAATCAAAGCCTCAGCATTTTAATGAGGAAAGATTTCCCCAATTTTCAAGCTGCCTTGAGATTGGGCTCCAGCATCTCCAAACCGTGCAGCCAACTTGATTAGCAGCTACCAAACCCATTTTAGAGATTGCTTTTCAATGTATTTTAATTAAGCATTTAAAACAAAAAACCCCACCACCACAACAACTCACAAGTCTCTTTTTTTCCCTAGGGACAGAATAGGAGGAAGAAGCCTTAGGTTGGAAATAATGAACGGATTAGTAATTAATTAATTGCTGGAAGGAGCGGGTAGAGCAGTCTATGGCTCCTTGCTGCTTTCTTCCCCCGCTTCCTCTCTCTCCTAAGATCTCTTTCTTACTTTAATTAATTTTTTTGCTACCTTGGCACTTCTTTTGTCAAATATTCAAATAAATTAAACAAATGGAGTGCACACAGCTCTAAATACTCAATAGGGCTTCGAATTGGAAGCACAGTCCTGATTTATGTTTATATTGACTCTGGATGCCCAGAAGCTTTCTCTGACACTCACTGAGACTCCAAAGGACACTTATTAGCACCTTGCTAATTTTCTTTCCAGGATGACCAGTTGAAAAGAAGGAGGAGCACCCAAGTAGGCCCGGGTTTACAAGGAATTGGCCTTGGAAAACAATCAAGAACCAGGGATTCCTCCCTTTTCCATCTTGATTCATTCACACCCAGATTCTCATTCCCCAATCCCTCCTCTGAACCTTTGCAACAGTGGTGAATGTCTTCTTGCTCCATGATCCAGCTGTTTTATAAACCACTGGCTCAGGGGCAGACACATTCTATCAGCTGCCAATTTTTCTCTGTGCTTGGCAGAATGGTGGGGATTACAGTTGGCTCTCCCACATTAGAACAAGTAAGCCAGGGGGAAAAAGAAATCTAACTACATCCCCTCCTCCAAAGCCCCTGCCCTTGCTCTGGAAAGAGCGATACCCATTACCAGCCTTCTTTCCTGCAAGAGACTACTCTTCTGAGCCCTGAAAGTTATGTAAAATTAGTTCCATTCCAACTGATTCTGCTCAAAGTGGACAAGTCATGTAACCTCTCTAGGACTTAGTTTTCTCATCTGTAAAGTGGAGGAGTTGGACTCAATTACCTCCAAGATTGCTTTCACCTCTATATCTCAAGAGATGCATTCTTAGATACAGTTAATAAGGTATCCAGCTCACTAATAGATAGATGTGTCTGAATCTTGGATGAAATAGCACTTGAATCTAACTTGAAGAGGGGACTTTAGGAACTTCCTTATGCCTAGAAAGAGCTATTTCTTCTCAGAATGAATTATTGGTTACATCACTATGGTGACAGTCTTAGATTTGGACCACTTAGGAGAGGCAGATTGCACTGGCTTTTTAAAAGAAGCTGAATAATAGTTGACATTTATAGAGACCTCTAGGTCTACCAAACATTTACATAATCTCATTTGAGCCTCCCTACAACCCTATGAGGTGGGTACTACAGGTATACTCCATTTCAGAGTGAGGAAACTGAGGCTTATGAAGGTTAAGTGACTTTTCCATGATCACATAGCTTGAACCCAATTCCAAGTCATAAATTCAATCAGAATTGGGGATGGAAAGGGGCAAAGAGGAATTCAAACAGTTTTGAAATGAGTTTTTCCAATATTATTGAGCATTCCAGCCCCAAAGATTTTGTCAAGACCAATAGAAACAGAATTGTTTTGCAGTGGCAAATTGAACTTGGATAATTTCTTGTCAAGGAATTCAATAATACTGAGTTTTCCATTGATAAGCAGAGGCAGGGTGAGAAAGCATAGTAAAGGAGGAGTAAGTTGTTGTCTCACTGGTTGAAGAGGCAAGAAAGAAAAAGTCTTTTAGATACTGAGGCAAAGAAGAGTCCCTTGGAGTTCCAGTGGTGATTTCAAGTTCAGAATAGTCTGCTTCAGAAAAGGAATGACTCAAGCTTTAACTAGAAAGCTCTATCTTAGGCTTTCTTTGTAGAAAATTGGAGATTTTCTATTTTATGAATTAAAGAACTCAATGGCTCACAGAACAGACCAGACAAAGAATCCTGGAAATAGTCATGTGAATAGTTTAATATGATTATCAGCAAGGGTAAGGTGATAATACTAAAACGGATGGCTCGTATTATCCAGCTGGTCCTATCCAGCTGTATCGACCAAGGAGTGGTCAATGAATTGAGTGGTCAGTCAATAATATGCTAAGTGCTACCTGTTGTATGAACCAATCAACACCAGGGGGAGTTCTGGGGTAACCTCCAAGTTCTTGGGGTCTTTTTGGTCATAAGAATATTGGACTGTTACTTTTCTCTGGGATCTTCCCCTCTCTGTGGGTAATACTCTATTATATAGGTTATTGTGGCCAAATCAATAACTAAGGCTCTAACTAATTAGCTGCATTCTCTTTCTTGTCAATCAAAGTTGTTCAGTCATTTTTCAGTTATTCTGATTCTTTGTGATCCCATTTAATTTTCTTGGTAAAAATACTGGCGTGATTCATCATTTCCTTCTCCATCTCATTTTACAGATGAGAAAACTGAGGCAAATAAAATTAAGTGATTTGCCCAGGGTCTCACAGTAAGTGTCTGAGGCCATATTTGAACTCAAGATTAGTCTTTTTGACTCCAGGTCCAGGGCTCTATCCACTGCACTGCCTGTTTGCCCTAGTCAATCAAAGACCCAAAACTCAAATCATTTACATCAGTGAACTGCTAAATTTCATTAGATTATAAAAGGGGAGGAGGATAATAAAGCAAACAGCAGACACGTATTTCAGGAACAACCACTATCCACACAATTAATTCTTGCTGGTCCCTTTAATGGGTTGAAATAGACAGTTCAATGTTTAGGCAAACTTCCCACCTCCCACTGACACAAGTCAAGTCAAGAAGCATTTATTAAGAACTTATTAGGGTTCCCTAGCTGTGTGACCCTGGGCAAGTCACTTAACTTCAATTGCCTCAGCAAAAAGCAAAAAAAAAAAAAAAGAGAGAGAGAGAGAGAGAGAAGGAGAGAGCTTATTAGGTGCCAGACAATGTAACTACACATAACAAGCATAACGAAAGATAGTCTCTGTCCTCAAAGAGCTTACATTCTAATGAAGGAAGAAAACATTGAAAGAGAGCTGAAAAGGGTAAGAAAACAGGACATAGTACCTGTTCGTGGTAGAAAAAATCCAGAATCAGGCAGGGAGTCTAGAAAGGAAAAAAAAAAAAAAGAAGTGACTGATGTGGTCACTTTCCTTAAAATGGAAATTCTGAGAGGAACTGACCAATCAGATAAAAAGGCTACAGGGAACTATGATAGATTTGGTTCTTCTCAGTGATCCAAGGTGATCCCAATAAACTTTGGATGGAAAATGCCAATCACATCCAGAGAAAGAACTGTGGAGATTGAATGTAAAACAATACATACTATATTCACTTTTTTTTTCCTTCTGGTTTTTTTTTTTCTCATGGTTTTTCCCTTTTATTGTGATTTTTCTCTCCCAATATGATTCACATGGAAATATGTAAAAAACAAATGTATATGCATGACCAAAAATGTAATTTTACATGTAACTGATAAAAATTTTAAAAGAAGCTGCAGGGGCAGAACGAACTTTCAGAGTAAGGAGGCTGACCTGGTGGAGAAAATCCAGAGTATCAGGAGTAGAGATAGCTCAGTGAGAAATGATGCAAAGAACAGTGGATTTGAAACTCTCACATAATCCACACCAATGGATGCTAGATATTGAAAGGCTGTAATTCTTGCTCATTACTCTAAATTCACAACTAAGGGGATAGAATGCTGGACTTGAAGTCAGGAAGCCTCATTTGCCTGAGTTTAAATCCAGCCTCAAACACTTATTAGTTGTATGACCTCGGACAAGTCATGTACTTCAGTTCCTCATTTGTAAAATGGGCTAACGAAGGTTTAGCTGCAACTAAACTAAACAAATGAACCAAAAATTAACTCAGCAGAGATCTTGATCCTACCCTGACTGTTTGCTCCTGGACTAAATTTGACCTGCCAACAGACTTGAAATTATACCACTGCTGCTCCTTCATTGGCTGACATCTCTACTAGTGGAATAGCAATCCAGGTACAAGAATAAGAAGCAATTAGAGAAAAGACACCAACTCCTTCCAGTAAGTCAACACTTTCCTGAACTATTTCCCTGTGTTAAAAATTAGTCCTTTTCAGATCTCTCTGCTTTTGGCTTCCTCTGTCAATTTTCTCCATCAATCCTGTAGTTATAGATACTCTCAGCCATGATTATATCCAGGACTCTGAGAGGGTGCAGTGTTATACAGAAAAGTGTTAGGTTTACAAAAAGCTCATAAAAGTAGGAAAAACACATGGGCACTCAACCACTTTTACCAAGAAGAACTTCTTTATCCTTACTTCCTTCAGTATAGCAGTAAGCTAAAAAAAAAAAAAGTAAGTATTTTTTTATATGAGACCCCACTCCCAGATATAGATTCCTGTGAAAATTAAGCAAATCTGGGAACACCCTAAATGTTCTCTCTCTTTCCTGATATCAGTTAGGTCCCAGGCACATTGGCCTGTATTTACTTTCACGGCTGTCATAGAGGCTAATTTGATCCAGACATGTGAGCAGTGGAGCTTCAAATCTCAGTAGATGCATTAGTTGGAGGACAATACCAGTAGCAGTAACACACTTCTGGTTTAAGACACGGGAAGCTCCCTCATGTCTCCAGAAAGAAGCAGTCCACAAATGATTGGAGTAGTACATGGGATTAATTTAGACCCCCAAATACAGACACTCCCATAGTGTCATAGTCAGGAAGCCCTGATTTGAATTTAAATGGTCAGTTGAGGTCTTTTCTAAGAAACTAGAGCTTATTAACTCTTCTTCCAAGTTGCTAATCTCAAAGGAATCTCCAATCCTTCAGTACATGACAGGGCTAGTTATAAAGCATTAGCCACCTGTTTTCAATTGGGTGGAATGAATCATCAGGGATCACTATGAACTTTTTTTTGTCTCTAAGTTAAATGAACACCAGAATCACCACCATTATTCCGGCCGGTGTTGAAATCTGGCACAGACCCCATACTCAGCTTTCCTCTGGGACAAGGTTTCCAAAGCTGTAAGACATAACAGTCATTAAGAGTCACTATCTCAAGACTACCTGAAGCTTTCTGGATGTTTTAAGGAGCCAAGCCTATTTGGAGGGCAAAACCAATTCCGTGAAAGTTTGTGAGTCTTTAAGGGAGCCAAGGGAGGGGAAAAAATTGCCTACAGGCCAATAGGAAGTTAGGACCAAAAAAGACTGTTGGCTTTCCATTGCCCCAAGGAAACAATGAATTATTAAACAGCTGCAGTTTATTATTAAAAATTAATTGCAAAAGATCATAAGATTTAAGGCTGGAAGAAATTAAAGCCAATTTATTTCAACATTCATTAAGCATCTACTGTGTACAATGCTGTGTGTTGGGTACTTGTGATGCAAACAAAATAGACCTTGCTCTATATTCTACTAATGTGAGAAGGGGAATTCAACATTTACACAGAAGATTAATGGAAAGTATACATAAAGTAATAAAAAACAAATTTAAGAGATAGAAAATAATAATTAGGTAGACCAATTAAATAAGTAGATGATAAATACAAGTAAAAATATAAGGTAATTAGGGAGAGGGCACTAACAGGTAGATTCATGGATGCTGATAAATTCTTTTTTTTCCCTGAGGCAATTGGGGTTAAGTGACTTGCTCAGGGTCCCACAGCTAGGAAGTGTTAAGTATCTGAGGTCACATTTGAACTCAGGTCCTCCTGACTTCAAGGCTAGTGCTCTATCCATGGTAAATTCTTAACTACAGGTTCTCTGAAAATGTACACTATATTTTTTGTTTAATCTGTATTATTAACATTTTCTTCATCCCTTTAAAAAGTCTAGATAATTTTTTAAAATAATATAATAATTTGTAACATTTGTTAATTTCTGAGGTCCAAAAATTCACATTGAAAATTTAACAGTTGGCTTCCAGCACATACCACCTGTGCTATGCTTTGAAGGAAGTTAAAGAGCCTATGGGGAAAAGTTGAGAAATGGTTCATTCTAAAAATGGGAGCCAACCAGTACAAGAGTACAGACATGGGCTATGCTTGGAGATCAAATTTTGCTAACTCCGAACTATGTCCAGATTTTTTCTTGAGAATAGTGTCCCATATTGAATTGTTTGAAGATACACATTTTAAAAAAATGAACCTCTGACAATACAAAAGAAATGGAGGAATGCTTTAAAAATATAAAGTATCAAAACTAACAAAAACAATCATTTAGAGATCTTAAGTATTCTAATTTTTAAAAAGGAAAAAGAACTTGTTTTCCAGAAACTACCAATGGATTCACAGGAAAATTCTATCAAATTTTTTAAAGAATTGTATTCATGTTATACAATTTTTCTCAAAAAAATAGAAATAGAAAGCTCCCTACCAGAATCCTTTTTGAAACAATAATCCAGAGAAATATAAAGCACAAGACAACAATACAGCAATATCATTAATGAATGTTCACTCGGAAAGTTTAAAGGAAATCCTGTCAAACAGACTGTCACAAGTTATCAAAAAATCTCTGAAAATATTTTTAGTTTAATCTGTATTAACATTTTCCCACCCCTTTTAAAAGTCTAGATAATTTTAAAAAATAATATAATGATTTGTAGCATTTGCTTATTTCTGAGGTCCAAAAACTCACATTGAAAATTTAACAGTTGACTTTCAGCACATGCCACCTGTGCTATGCTTTGAAAGAAGTTAAAGAGCTTGTATTTATACCAGGGAATGGTACAAGGATGGTATATAACATTAGGAAAATAATCAACATAAATTTAAAACAAAAATATTCAAAACCACAGACTTATTAATAGATGCAGAAAATGCTTGAAAAAATAGAATACCCATTTATGCTAAAAACTAAAACTAAAACCTATAAAGTATAAGGTATAGAAGGATTTTTTAAATATCATGAAATATATTTCTTACTATACCAAAAACAAGTATCATATTCAATAAAAATATACTAAAACCTTTTCCAATAAATACAGAAGTAGGACAGAGATGCCTACTCTCTCCACTATTATTTGAAACAATCCTGGAAATGCTAGCAATAATAAGATAAAAGAAAGAAATTAAAGGCATAAAGATCTTCAAAAGGACATAAAAGTATCCCTATCTGATGATGATATGATCACTTGGAAAAACCTAGGAAATTAGGTATAAAACAAAAATACTAATTGCAACAGTAGCTTTGCAAAGTTGAAAACTAGATATAATAATGTATTACTGGTAGAGCTGTGAATTTGGTACAACCATTCTGGAAAGCAATTTGGAATTATGCAAATAAAATGACTAAAATGTCCATAGACCTTTGGCCAGTAGATTTCATTACTAAGTTTGTACTCCAAGAAGGCCATTGATTAGGAGAAAGTTCCCATATATACTAAAATATTTCTAGCAATTTTTTTTGTGATAGTAAAGTTAAAGTACCTTAATTTTAAAAGGTCAACATTTCCTACTGCATCTAGGACCATCTCCAGTCTTCCTGATCTATATCTGGCTACTGGACCCAAATGGTTCTGGAAAAGAAAGTGGGGTTGATGGCCTTGCTCAGCCCTCCCTCCCTCAAATCCATTTCATTTGCATGACATGACATCACCTCCCTGATGTCATGGCTCTCTTTGAGAACAAAGGACAAATAATAACAACAGCAAGAAATTGGAAACAAAGCAGATGCCCATTGACTGGAAAATGGCTAAACAAATTGTGGTACATGGATGGAATGGAATATTACTGTGCTATAAAAAATGATGAATGTGATGAATTCAGAAAAACATGGGTATATCTATATGAATTAATACAGAATGTAGTAAGCAGAGATAGAGAACAATGTACACAGACTCCAACAATGTAAATTGAAAGAACCATACATGTAAAAAAAATCAAAAATAAATGTTGCAAAATTATATAGAACAAACATAGGTTGAAAGAAGAAATATGGGAAGATACTCTCACTTCAGACTGTGCTTGTAAATGTCTAACAACCAGTTCTTTGAAAATGCAGGATACATTTTTAAATTTAACATGCATTATTAACATTTTTTCTATTAAGTCCAGACAATCAATAAAGCCATAAATCAAGCCCAGATTTGTGCATGTGCCAATTTTCAAGGTGTAAATATTCACATTAAAAATCTAACAGTTGGTTCTTGTGTGTCAATATAAAGATTCGTGAGTTGATGTAAAGGCTAATTTTAACATCTATTTTTAAAAATTTTTGAGTTCCAAATTTTCTCCTTTCCTCCCTCATCTTTCTCCTCCCTAACACAGTAAGGAATTAGATAAAGGTTATATATGTGCTGTCATATAAAATGTATTTCCATATCAATAATTTGTGATGGAAGAAACAGACCAAAAGAAAAAAATAATGAAAATAGTATACTTCAATCTGCATTCAGACTCCAACAGTCCATTATCTGAATGTGAATAACATTTCTGAATGTGAATAGCATTTTTCTTCATGAACCTATGGAATTGCCTGGGATTGTTGTATTGCTGAGAATAGCTAATTCATTTACAATTCTTTATCAAAGATTATTGTTGTTATTGTATATGATGTTCTCCTGTTTCTGTTCCCTTCACTTTGCATCAGTTCACATTGTTTTTCCAGGTTTTTCTGAAAACATTCTGCTTATTTCTTATATTTTTATAGTACAATAATATTGCATTACATTAATATGCCACAATTTGTTTAATTATTACCCAATTGATGGGCATCCCAATTCTTTGCCATAAAAAGAGCTGCTATAAGTATTTTTGTACAAGTAGGTCCTTTCCCTCACACACACCTTTTTAAATCTCTTTGGGATAAAGGCCTAGTAATGATATTGCTGAATCAAAGGATATGCACAGTTTTATAGCCCTTTGGGCATAGTTCTAAATTTTTCTTCCAGAATGATTGGATCACTTCACAACTCCATCAACAATCCATTAATGTCCCAATTTTCCAACATTTCCTCCAACATTTAATTGATTAGTTATGTTGATTTTTTTTTCTTTTCTTTCTTTTTTTTGTACTTAAAAATACTATTTTTCTATGGAATGGGAAGAGGAGAGAGAAAATACTGGAGGAAAACTATAATGGTGATTTTAAAAAATCAATAAAAACTTATTTAAAAAGAAAAGAAAATGAGCTCCCAAACTGCCACATTCACAGGTGGATATATTAATAGACAGAATCCCATTAAATAATCCTAGTAATATCTAGTTAAAATGAAATTTTCTTGTCAAGACTAGAAGTCCTATTCCCAGTCTACAAGAACTAGAGATGAAACCATCCCATAGTTAGTGAAGAAGAGAAAAAATATGTTTTAAACCCAGTAGGAAAATGAAGATGTCCACTATTATCATTCCCTTTTCCCTACCCACCTTCAAGTAATTATGCAGTCTTGTGTGTTGTAGGGGCAAGGGGAAGAATACAATGTGAAACAATATTTTAAAACTTTTCTCTTTGTTTTAAGTGTTTAAGATGATTGGAAGAAGAAAGAGCATTTGGCCCCTTTAGGAGCCCTCAGGCATGAAATGAGTTAGATGGAAAAAGTTGCCAAGAGTTGATAAGCTACTCGAGGGACAATTTTCAACTTATTTTTTTTTTTTTGGCAAAATAAGTTTTACGCCAAAGCTGAATAGAGTCACTTATCAGAAGGGACTAAGGGACTTGGTTGCCAAGAGAACAAAATTATTGATTGGGAAAAAAGAATCTTGGCTTTACAAAGACTGGGGGGAAAAGAGGGGGTCACATAACATATACATTTCTTCCTTTTCTATGTTTCTATGGAGGAATGAAGAAAAAGTCATAGTGGTGGTAACAGAAAGTGAGTTGACAACTTCCCTGAGATTAACAATCCCCAGATCTTTTTCAGAAGAGGAGGCTGATCTCAGTGGCCACATCATTAAGCACATGAAAAAATATAAGAAGTTGAGATGAGAAGGGAGTGCTTTCTAGCAATGGGGGCCAAGCAACATTAAGGCACAGAGATGGGATGTGCTTGGAGATCAGGTTTTGTTAACTTGGAACTAAGTCTAGGAGTTTTGTTGAAAACAAGGTCCATTTGGAGTTGTTCTCAATTAAAAGAGCAGAAAGTGGTCCAAAGCAAGATCAAAGGCTAAGAGTGACAATCATAAGATCAGAAGAAGGGGTCTAATCTCTAGTCTAACCCTCTTATTTTAAAGGTGATGGAATTTAGAACTAGAGTGAGGAAGTGACTTATACTTACTTGGAGTAAGTAGCAGAACCAGCATCCCAACCCATTATACCATTATAACATATTATAGCATCATTATCACATATTGTCTTTCCAGAAACCTAGAAGTTTCCCTTAAAGTTAAAGGAATTCGTATTCACAAAATAAGCAAAACTTATCATTTACACATCAGACCTGATACTCACAAATAATTCAACAGAATGGTTCATTTTATTAAAGGGAAACTATTCCTGCATGAGATTCTCAAATGGTTTTACCATCTTCAACACATAATGTAACATAATTCCTCAAGACATAGAATACTGTGCTCTGAACAAAAAAATAAAAATAAGTTAATGACCCATACTCTCTGATTTGTCAGTCTTTCCTAAAATGTTTCACCCAGAATTCAACATGGTGTGCCAGCTAATATCTGCCTTGATGTGGTTCAGTCATGTCCTATTCTTCATGACCTCATGGACCACACTGTCTATGGAGTTTTTTGACAAAGATACTGGAAAGATTTACCAGTTCCTTCTCCTGTGGGTTAAGGCAGACAAGTTAAGTGATTTTGTCCAAGATAATACAGCTATTAAGCGTCTGAGGCTGGATTTGAATTTAGGTCTTCCTGACTCCAGACCCAGTGCTCTAATCACTGAATTACCTCACTGCTTAGTATCCAGCTTGGGTATCCCAAAAATCTTGGTGCAGTTTTTAGCTGTAATTACAGTTTAAAATGTTAATAGCTTAGACTTTGGGGAGTCTATTTTTATTAAATATTGAGAAATTGCTATCAATCTTGAATATTTTATGTCAATCCCCTACATATTTTCAATGTCAGACAGATCAGAAATACTTAATGAAAACTTAGTGTAATAGATAAACAGTTGAACTTGAAGTCAGGAAGTCTTGGGTTCACTCACTTGTGACATCTGTGATCTCTTTTGATAGATGGAATTCCCACACTGATCAAATCACACATTTTAGGCATATTTCAGGCAATTTTTTTCTCTGAATCTATTCTTATTAATTTGATTTGTGCAAAAGCTTTTTAATTCTACATAACTGAGATTGTCTATGATGTCTTTTATATATGATCTCTTCTATTCTAAGGTGGTTTCTAAATTTTTCTCATGTACATTAACTGTGAAAGATATAATCTTCCATTTCCTCTAATTTTTATGTGATTTCAATATTCAGGTTGTTTATCAATTTAGAATTTATTGTGATTTAAGATATAAGAAGCTGATCTAAACCTACTTGTTTTTTGCCAGATCACATTTTTCCCCAGCAGTTTTTAATCAGTAAAAAATCCATTCCCCAAGAGCTTGTGTACTTGGATTTATCAAACACTAGAACTTGCTTAACTAGCCTATTCCACTGAACTATTGTTTGGTATATTTTTTAAAACAATATCAGATAATTTTGATAAGTATTGGTTCATATTCTTGCTTGAGATCTAGTAGTCACCTTCCTACTGATTTTTGTTTTAACTATGCTTCAAAATACCAATGGATCTCTGATTTTATTAATGTTCCCTAGAATAATATTAATCCCAAATCAAGCATGCCTACCCCTCCTGTGTAGTTATTGTTCATATCTTCCCATAAGTTCAACTATAGGTGTCTCTCAAATGAATTCTGCTTAATTCCATAAAATATCCCTTTGGTAATTTAATTATTTTAGCACTACATTGATAGATTAATTTGAGTAGTATTACATTGGCATAGCATTTAAAAAAATTTGTTTTAAAGGCTCTAGCTTTATTGATACTTCTTTTTTATGTTTCACAATGTATTCCATAGACTTAGTTCAAGTACAGCCTAAACTGTAATTGAATAAATTTTAATTTGTAATTTCTTGCATACAATACTTGATATTTTTAAGCAATAGTGTTTTTTAGCATTAGATTCAGTCTCTATATAATGAAATTCACTAAAGTAAGTTTGTTCAATGAGATATAGTTGTAGATGTTCTAGGGGCATAGGATTGTTTTATGTCATAAACAAAAAGTGGTGTTTGTATCCCTTCAGTTGTATAGTCAGTCAGTTAGCATTTATTAAGTACCTACTATGTGCCAGACACTGTGCTAAATGCTGGGAATACAAGGAAAGGCAAAAAAATAGTTTTTGCTATGAATGAGCTCATAATGTAATGGGAGAAATAGCATTCAAATGACTATGTACAAACAGGATAAACTGGGGATAATTTTAGAGGGAAGACACTAAGATTAAGGAGAACTCGGAAAAGTTTTGCAGAAAGTTTGCTATGCCTTAGCAAGAGGCATAGATGAGGAGGAAAAATATTCCAATCATGGGAGACAGTCATTGAAAATGCTTAGCATCAGTTGATGGTGATGGACATATTTATTTAAGTCCTATATGTATTGTTAGATAGTTAATACATGATTTTATTATATTAAATGGAATTTTTTTCCTATTTCTTCCTCTGGAATTTTGTTATTCAGAAAAACTGATTATATTTGTGGATTTGTTTTCATATTTTATTGCTTTCCTGAAATTATTGTCTCAAGTATTTTATCATCTGAAATTCTTTAAATAAATCATCATATGATTTCTAAATAGAAGTAATTTTGTTTATGTTTCTCCCCTCAATTTGTTCCTCTTATTACTATAGTTAGCATTTTTTGCACTGACAAATTATAGTGAAGGCCATAGGTATTCTTGTTGACCTTATCTTCCTGGGGAATAGTCTACTGTTTTGCACTTGGAAATAATTATGGTTCCTATTTTTAAATAGGAATAGCTTTTGACCATATTGAAGGTCTTTTTTATTCCTTTCAAATTTTTTTTCATGTTTGTCATACTTTTTTTGAATTTACATTTCAAAGACTATACCCAACTCTGGTTTTCTCAAAAGAAAGGTCTGTAAATCTTTAGTTCTGTTAGAAATCCTCCTTAGCCCCATCTCCACCCTAAGATTATGTCCAATTTTGCAAAATAAGTTTTCCTTTGCTTTTAAGTGTACTAATTTCTAGTCAATCTTTCTTTCTGAAAACAAGTAGTACTGATTTTGGCTAGATTTTCTTGACATGGGACCCTTCCTTTCCTAGTTGCTTGCAATATTTTCTGCTTAATCTGGGAGCTCTTGGAGCTCACCATATTTTAGGATGAGTTTAACCTGAGGGTCCTCCTTGGTGGGATCTTATAAATTCTATATCTTGATATGCTTGCTATCTTCTGATTCCAATATTGTAGAACAATTTTCTTTTATGACTTCCTAGAATATAATATTCAGGCTTTTTATTGCATAATTTTTTCTCCTGGTAGGTCAGTAAGAACTCTAATTTTATTCTATATATTTTCCTTTATTTTTTTAACTAGGTCTTCTAGCCATTCCAGTGTTCTCATGGGTAATCTATTTTCTTTCCTAGAATTCTAGTTGTAGACTGCAGAATTTTCCTCTTCATCTGAGGAAAAAGAAAGAACTTACCTCAAAGAAAACTTCACAGAAAAATCAGCAGAGGAGCTAAATATATTGGGGAAAACAATCTTCTAATACAAGAAGAAACATAATGGGATAAAAGAACACGTAGAGAATTTTCTCCAGGAAAGAACAAGAACTTTAGCAACTATAATTAGATTGCTTGAAATGAAAGATGAAATAAAGCATCTGAATACCATATTTTAGGATATTATGCAAGAAAATTTCCCAGAAGTATTGGAATTAGAAGCAAAATATTGATTGAAAGACTCTATAGGACACTAAAAGACAGAAACCTCAAGTCTAACTCAATTGAACAGATCAGTAATTGTTGTACTCCCATTATTTCAGGACAAATAAATATTTAAGCTGCCAAAAGAGGACAATTCACTTTTATGATAATACCAATTAAAAGAACACAAAAATATTCTTAAATGGTTAAAAAAAGAAAGAAAAAATGAAAAGTAGAAGAAATGACAAAAAGCAAAGAAAAATAGCTTATGCACAAGAATGTTATTGTTTTTGTCCTTCATTCTCAAAAAGGTCCATGGCATGCATTGACATGCAAATGAATTAGATTTGAATGAGGGAGGATTATGCAAGATCACCTGCCACTTTTCCCTCCAGTACTCTCTGGGTCCAGTAACAAGATATACATCATACCTTTACCTACAGGTGCTCTTAAAAGCATTTTTTTCCTTTCTTTTGAACCATTGAACCCTCTCAAAGTATTTTGGGGTTTACTGGCTAGATTTTTTTCTTAAGGGTCAGGTGTTAAACCAAAATCAATCTGATTCTCATTGACTACTAATAGGTCCTATGTCAAACCTCATTTGCACAAGAATAGTTTTTTTTTATGGAAAACAGAACATATTCTTAGATGAAAAAGATGAAATTTTAACAAAAACACTGACTTTTAATTATTATTTTTGAGAAGTCCAGAGGTAAATAAGCTCTTTGAATGCAAAGTCAGTAAATAAAATAAAATTTAAAAAGGAAAAAAGATCTATAAACAAACAAAAAAAAAAAGATTAGATGACAAGGCACAGTTTCTATTTTGCAAGAAGAAGAGAAGACTATTGTCCCTTAAAAGTTCTGTAATATTTAAGGATTGTTGAGAAAATAAGTAGTTTAGGTTTGGGGTAAGCAGATAGAAATATCATAAAGGAAGGGGGAAATGACATGAATTGACAGAGTATTTCTTGAAATGATGGTACCACAAGTGAAAGTCATGCAACTGATGAATTACATTCTTATTTCAGTTGAGCAAATGAAGTATAAGGGAGATTATATTAGTAAAACTGGATTAAATGCATATAGGCCTAGACTGAGCAATGGAAGAGTTTAGACAGGAGGATAAAGATTACAATTATACTATTTCAGGTAAAATGAGCTGCAGATACCCAGTGATTTTTTAAATTAAAAATTACAAGGTAATTATGCTGTCTTGGTAGATAAAAAAAACAGCAATTATAGCTTTGAGTATCAATGGGGTGAGTTTACCTATAAAAAGTAATAAAGTTGCAAAAAAGAATTAGAAAATAGGACACAACATTTTACTACATATAAGTATGTAGTACATATAAGTACTACATATTTAAACCATAAAAAATTCATACATAGAACTAAAAGGAAAGATTAAAAAAAAATTATTATATTACTACTGACTCAAAAAAATCAAATAGCAATTGCAATTTTAGAGAAGGTAATGGTACAAATAAGCAATAACAAGAGAAACAAACATGGGAAATATGTTATGCTTAAGGGTACCATAAACAATGAAATGATATCAATATTAAATATGTATATACTAAATTACATGGCATCTAAATACTTGAATTATAATTAACTGAATTACAAAAAGACAATTATAAGTCACAAATAATAATTGTTGGTAATTACAGGATGCCTCTTGACATTTATTGACAAATGGAATATTAGAAAAACCAGATATGGTAAACCTTTGACAATATTTCATTGGAATCTTAAGAATTTACTTATTTTTCCAAGATCACATAGCAAACATTTTAAAAGTGACCATGTTACAAACCCTAAAATCTTCGGCATAAAGAATTTATAAATGCAAAAAGACAAAAAAATTAAACCTATCCTTTATGTATCATTATACAATAAATGTTATCATAAGTTAGGGGAATAAGAGATACAAACTTAAATGAAGGTTAAATAATAAGTGGATAAAAGTAAAAATAGAATAATTAATAATACTAAAGAAAATGCTACCAATGATACAACATACCAAAATTTATGGGCAGAACCAAAATCTGGCTTTAAAAGAAAATCTATATCTCTGAACTCATACTAACAATACAGAGAAAGCTTTAAAAAAATGAGTTGAGCATATAATTTTTAAAAACTAAAAAAGGGGAAAGGTGAAAAGGGAAAGGGGGAAAGAGAAAATTTTAGAGGAAGGACAATAAAGGCAGGATATATTCACTTCAGGGAGAAGGCTGCACTTCCAGGGAGAAAAAGCACAAAGCAAAAATTATTCCAAATGCTAATATCTGAAGCAGGTAATTTTAATCAAGGTAATCTATACTCAAAGAGCCATGGGGGGCAAATACTGAAATTATCATACCTTTATCCAAAATGTGCCAAAATGAAAGTAGGGCAATGATGATGAGTCAATACTTTATGGTTACAAAGTGCTTTTTCATACATCATTTTATTTGATCTTTACAACAGCTCTGAGAGACATGTAGGCAAGTTGTCCCTATTTAACAGTAAGCAAACTGAGACTTAGATAAATTAAGTGTTCTTAATCATAAATGTACTTTATTTATCTTCTGAATCTAAATACAAAATGTATCCCCCTCTACCATGTTATTCTTGGAACATTTACAAAGTGATCTCATCTAATTTGTGGCAATGTTTACCATACATAAATGAATAAGTAGGTCTTGTATGACCTACACAAAATACCATATGTTGATTTAGTATTTGTTGAGATCCATACTGAACAACATGAACTTGAATGTGTAGATGGTAGATTTCCTATATTTCATTCAACCTTATGAGAATACATTGACAAATGGCATTTGACTGAGAGGCCATCTTCCTTTTGAATTTAGCCATAATCTTAGGTCACTAAATACTTAACTATATATGTAACAAAACTAAAAATTTAAATTAAATAAATAGTTGCAAAAATAAAAAAACTCAAATTTAGAAATTGGAGGGTTTAAGCCTAACATCAGAAAGAAATCAAACAAATTGTACACAATATCCCAAAGGGAAAAATAACTCCTGCCAAAAATTTAAAATACTATGCTGCATGAACTATTTGCAAAAGAAAATACCTTACTAAACTTCTATTTTTAAAAATGACATTGATACCCCAATGAATGAAAGATAAAGCAGAGAAATAGAACTCTAGGCCAATATCGCTTATGGATGTTGATGTAAAAATATTAAAGGAAATATTAGAAATGAAATTATAGTAATATATCCAAAAAATATTCACCAGACCAAATTGAGGATATAAGAAGAATGCAAAAATATTTTATTGTCATTTTTTCTGGTTTTATATATATATATAGATTCATTTTTAATACACATTTCTTTGAGAATCATGATGGGAGAGAAAAATGAGAACAAAAGGGGAAAAACATGAGGGAAAAAACAGAAGAAAAAGAAAAATATATAGCATGTATCAATTTACATTCAGTCTCCATACTTCTCTTTGTAGATGCTGATGGCTTTTTCTATCCAAAGTTTATTTGAATTGCCTTGGATCACTGAACTGCTGAGAAGAACATTCTTTCCTAGTTGATCATCATACAATCTTGCTATTACTATGTACACTATATTCCTGGTTCTACTTGTTTTGCTCGGCATTGGTTTATGTAAATCTTTCCAGGCCTTCCTAAAATCAGCTTGTTCGTTATTTTTTATAGAATAATAATATCCCCTTACTTTTATATACCATAATTTATCCAGCCATTCTCCAACTGATGGGCATCTATTCATTTTCCAATCAAGAATGTAAGAATTGTTTAATATTAGGAATCATAATCATATAAATAGCAAAACCAACAATAAACATATTCTTTCTAGCATTAGTCCCTCAGCGGGATTTTAATTATCTAGATATCTGCTGGAATTTTCTCTATGGCAAAAGTAGAATAGTTAGTAAATTCTTGATCAGCTTTAATGAAAATTTCATCACTTAAAAAGTGAAAGAGGAAATGAATAGGATCTATTCTAGATTTAAATCTCCTCAAGAAGGAAGAATTGTTTTCTAGCATAGTGATGATTAAAACCTTGTAGGGAAGCAACTACTTCATTTTGGTATTTGTATTAGAAAAAGAGATGAAAGTTGTTCACAGATAAGTCTAAAGCACATACTAAATGCTTACTATGTGCTAGGGACTATACTAAGTGCTAAGAATACAAATACAAATAAAAAGTCCCAGTCCTTAAGGAGCTTATATTCTAATGGGGGAAGATAATATATATGTTGACCTATGGAAAAATTATTAATCTTGTTCTGTTTGTCCTTGAAAGGTAGGACTAGGAAAAATGAGTAGAAATTTCAAAAGGCAAATTTAGACTTGATATCAGAAAATGTTTCTTAATAATAAAAGCCATTCAAAAGTGGAATGGTGGTACTGTATTGGGTTTCCTTTCAGGAGAGCCCTTCAAGCAAGCAAAGCTTAGCTGATCCCTTCTTGAGTATTGTGCTAAAAAGGGATTCTGGATCAAGTGACAGTTGGTTTAGGGTTCATGCTGGTCATTCTGTAGCCAGGGCTACAGAGAGGAGAGATCTGTTCCTCCCATTAGAATTTGGAACACATTCTCTTACAGATACACATGATTGTTAGGTCCCTACTATTTTCAGCAGCAGCACTATTCTAGCCACTAATGTGTTTACTATAATTTTCACATATCATAGGATAAATAGGTTTATGTGAATTCACTTGAGGATCTAATCAACAGGTATAATATTATTTTAATGGTGAAATATATTCTGAGTTCCAAAAAACTGACTTCTAAATTAATTTTGGAAACAAACTAAGCTATAATGAATGGATTTATGTTATAAACATTAATTAAACACCTACTATGTACAGTGTAGCTACAGGGGAGGGAGGAGACAGAAAGATAAATTGTAGGTACTTTAATTATGGAGAATGATCATTACTTAGCAGGGAATAGAGAGAGCATTTATTATACCAGATTATTAGAGAATTTGTTCAATATGACACTATTACTTAAGGCCACTTTCTAGTATCAGGGACCTCATGCTGTAAGTCCCCTTGAGCTCACATTTACACCTTGTAGAGACTAAAGAGATCTTAGAAGCTATCAATCCTCCCCCAAAAAATTCCTGTCCCAATATTAGTGTGGGACACACAGAATAGAAATTTGACTCACCTCTGACATTTCACTTCCATCACCACAGAAAAGTGACTGTGGTTACCTTGGCAGTATATTTTCCAGAGATATCCTCATTGATAATAAGGTTGACACACTCCTCAGAGAGGAGAGTTATTAGACTGACTACCAAACTAAAGGTCTACAGAGCCATTGTGCTGACCTCGAAATCTGGACACTGTACCAGTGCCATGTCAGGAAATTGAATCACTTCTACTTATATTACCTTAAGAAGGTTCTGAAGATCACCTGGCAGGATGAGATACCAGACACTGAGGTCCTTTCTCCATCTAAACTCTCAAGCCTTCCCACTCCACTGCAGAGAGCACAACTCCTTGGGGTGGCCACATTGTTTGAAATGTATATTTTCCTTAAAAGATTATTCTATGGAGAACTCATCCAGAGCAAACACTCACAAGATGGTCAGAAAAAAGCAATACATGGACCCTCTCAAGAACTTTAGAATTGATTATATGACACAGACACAGTACCACACAGAATGGCCTCTATGAGCAAGGCAGAATGGAGTAGCTCAAAAGAAATGTGAGATGTGCAAAATTAAAGAATCCACCCCAAATGTTCACATGCACTATTTATGCCAGACCTGTGGTTCAGCATTCTGAGATTGTATTGGTCTGATCAGCCACAGCTGTACACACTGTAACTTGACTTTAGCATATTGATATCATTTGGTTTGGAAGGACAATGGCACCAACAAGAACACTAACACTCGTTTCCAGATTATTACACAAACAAGCTGGGGACTCTAAACTTCCAGTCTCCCTTCTGCATTACTGTTTCTCATCTCAACTCACTACTTCTTCTGTATAAAAACTCACTCCTACTCACAATTTCCTTCACAAAGACATTCTTTCTCAAGACTCCTTCCACACTGCCAGGGGCTAGTTTCCACCATCTCACCCCTCATGAACCTTATCCACAACTGGCCACCACAAGCAGCTTTTGCTCCCATAGTTTGGCATAAAGCTACTATCCCTTTGCCAAGCGGCAAAAGTGGCCCTACAATTTTATTATCTTTTTCTCTGAGTTGGAAAGAAGGTCTCAGAAGCCATTCCCACCTTCCAAACATCTGGATCTTTCTTTTGTCTAAATTTCATGATACTCAAATAGCACCAGATTCCAGCTAAATTTTTTACTACATTGGTACAATCATAAGTAGGTACCTCGGGGCAGCTAGGTGGCTCAGTGGATAGAGCACCAGCCCAGAAGTCAGGAAGACCTGAGTTCAAATCTGGTAGCAGACACTTAACATTCCCTAGCTGTGTGACCCTGGGCAAGTCACTTAACCCCAATTGCCTCAAAAAAAAAGCAAAAAAAAAATAATAATAAGTAGGTACTTCATCTTCTTATGGCATCACCTATAAGATGTCTCAATTCTTTCTCAGTCTCACATCTTATCACTGGAGCAACCAGTCCTATGTCAACTTAAAGGACTGACAATAAAGTATGACATCCACCTTTCAGTTAAGAAGTCATTGACTATAGGTGGCAATAGTCAAGTACAGTCAGGAAGACCTGTCTTCAGGTCCTGCCTCAAATACTTACTACCTATGTGGTCTTGGGCAAGTGATTTAATCTTTGGGTAATCTTAATTTACTCGCCTGTAAAATGGGAATAATAATAGTACTCACTCTTGTGAGAATTAAATTAAATGATGCATCTAAAGTGTTTTGCAAGCTTTAAAGTCCTTTATAAATGCTAGGTATGGTTATTATTAGGTGCAGAATGAGGGACTTATAGTCGGGTTTGGTCAATGCATTAATTTGTTTTGTTTAACTGTGCTTTGTCACAAGGATAGGTTATATAAAAGAAGGGTAGAGGTAGCAGAAATGGGAAACAAGAATCATTGGAAAGTGACTTTGAAAAAAAGATCAATAAAACATTATACACAGTATATATATATATATATATATATATATATATATATAAATGCAAAGTACATAATTTTATATGAAAAGATACATAAGTATTTATATTTCAATAGTTATAGATGTAAATATATTTATACATAATTGTGTATCTATGTATATATTGTCCATATGTGTATGTATGTATAGTATATATTTTTCTTTTTCCCACCACTGTTGCTCATCCAAGCATTTTTCAACCTGCCTTTTCCTTTTTTCCACTTCTTTCAACACCCACTTCTTCTAGTGTTCATCTTCTACCTAGACCGCCTCTTCCTTCTCCTCCTCTTATCTTCCTCTTCTTTTTCCTCCCCTCCTCTTCCTCCAAATTCTTTCTCTTTTCCCTTTTCTTCTTCTCTTCCCTCTCCCCTTCCTCTTCCTCTCTCCTCTTCCTCTCTCCTCATTCTCTTCCTCCTCTCCTCTCTTCCTCTTTTCCTCTTCCTTCTTCTCTTCTTCCTTCTCACTCTTCCCCCTCCTATCCCTACCTTTCCCCTTCCCTTTCTTCTCTTCCTTTCTCCTTTTCCTCCTTCTTTTCTTCCTTCCTCTTCTCTTTCCTAGCTTTAGGCCAATAGGGGGTTGATAAGCTCTTTCCCACTTCTAACCCTAAGTGCCAACTAACAAGCAGCCTCTTCCCTTCCCTAATCCTGAAGTTGGGTTCCTACTATCCTAAAGGTATCACTGGGGAAGCATTTTATGCTCATAATTTCCAGTCTGGCCTGGAACACCAATACTGACATGATATCTCATTGAGGAAGGAGGAGTATTACTTATGCCTCAGGACCAGTGAAACAGGGAGCAGGTGTAACCTGTGTCTGAGGCGATTTTGTCATTCCTTACCACCCCTGTTAACTCATTCAAGGGGGCTGAGAGAGACTGAGCTCTTCCATGGTTGGGCTGATGTTGGTGTTAGGGAGCTCTCACAATCCCACTACTCTCACTCATTGTGTGGTTGTTTGAGTCCTTTCAATTGTGTCTAACCCTTTGGGACCTCATTTGGGGTTTTCTTGGCAAAGAATAGCTTGTCATTTCCTTCTCCATCTCATTTTACAGATGAAGAACTGAGGCAAGTGGATGAGTGAGGTGACCAAGGACACACAGCTAAGAAGTATCTGTTGCTCAGGTCCTCCCAGCTCCAGGTCTGATAACTCTATCCAATGCACCACCTAGCTGCTCCCACTATCACTTGAATTCTATGCTTCAGGTGTTTTTGTGTCCACTGAGGACACTCTCCCTCCTTTGTGGAGGTTACAAATACCTCAGAAAAACTGAGACAGTCAAAGAAAAAATATTGCAAGTATCCAAAAAGAAACAATTCAAGTAGAGTGGAGCCATAGTCAGGATAACACAAGATTTAGCAACTTCTACATTAAAGAACTGGAGAGCTTGGAATATGATATTCTGGAGAGCAATGGAGCTAAGATTGCAGTCAGGATTCACCTGCCCAGCAAAAAATTGAGTATAGTCCTTCAGAGGAAAAGGTGGTCATTCAATGAAACAGGATTTTCAAGCATTCATGATGAAAAAGACCAGAGCTAAATGAAAAATTTGATTTTCAGATACAGAACTCCAGAGAAGCATAAGGAGGTGATCAGGAAAGTGATATCATAAGGAACTTAATAAGGTCTATCTGTTTACATTCCTACATGGGAGGATGATACTAATAACTCATTAGAATGTTCACATTATTAATGGCAGTTAGAAGGAATATATATAGAGGACACAGGTGTGAGTTGAATATGAAAGGATAATATCTTTTTTTTTTTTAAGTGAGAGAGGAATATACTGGGAGAAAGGGAAAGGGAAAAGTGGAACTGTTCAAATTATTTGTCATAAAAAAAGAGGCAATTGGGCTTATATCCCAAAGAGATTTTAAAGGAGGGAAAGGGACCCACATGTGCAAAAATGTTTGTGGCAGCCCTTTTTGTAGTGGCAAGAAACTGGAAACTGAGTGGATGACCATCAATTGGAGAATGGCTGAATAAATTATGGTATATGAATGTCATGGAATATTATTGCTCTGTGAGAAACAACCAGCAGGATGATTTCAGAGAGGCCTGGAGAGACTTGCATGAACTGATGTTGAGTGAAATGAACAAAACCAGGAGATCATTATACATAGCAACAACAAAATTAGATGATGATCAATTCTTTCCAACAATAAGATGACTGAGGCCAGTACCAGGGATCTTGTGATGAAGAGAGCCATCTACACCCAGAGAGGACTATAGAAATTGAGTGTGGACCACAACATAGCATTTTCACTCTTTTTGTTGTTGTTAGTATGCATTTTGTTTTCTTTCTCTTTTTTTTTCCTTTTTGATCTGATTTTTCTTGTGCAGCAAAGTAATTGTATAAATATGTATACATACATACTCAATAGGGGTATAGAAATCTATCTTACTCTGCAGGAAAATAGAAGAATGGGATATGGAAAGGGGGGAGGCTGATAAAAGAGAAGGCATATTGAGGGGACAGAGTGGTCAGTAGCAAAACACTTTTGAGGACTGACAGGGTGAAAAGAGAAAGAGAATAAATGGGGGGAAATACAATTAGCAATAGTAATTGTAAAAAAAATTTTCAAAGTAAGTTTCTCTGATGGAATATTATTGTTCTCTGGGAAATGATGAGCAGGATATTCTCAGAAAAAAACACCTGGAAAGTCCTCCATGAATAAAATGAAATATACTATATACAAAGAAATAGCAATGTTCTGGGATGACTAACTGTAAATGACTTTATTATTCTTAGTAGTACAATCATCCATAACTACTCTGAAGGACTAATCATGAAAAATCCTATCCATACCCAGAGAAGGAACTGATTGTGCCTAAATACAGATCGAAGCATTCTCTATTTCTCTCTGTGTATCTCTCTTTATTTCTAACTTAATTTTTCTGGAAAGTTTTTATTTTCATTAGGGTGGGAGATCTATATTTTCTTCCACAACTTGACTTTTATGGAAATGTTTTGCATAACTACACATGTGTTTTTTAATTGTGGGTAGGGATAAGGAACAGAACCTAGAATTCAAAAATCTTAAAAACAAATGTAAAAAAATGTTTTGAATGTAACAGGGGAAAAATATTAAATTAATTAATTAATTTTAAAAAATTTTTAAACAGCTATAGATTTTGACCATAGATTTTGTGATGAAAACATCACACTCCCCAAAATCAATATTACCACATGCAGGTATCCAGAATATAGCATATATACCAACATTCACACTTGCTCCCATTCCCTTCCCAAAATGACCAGTGCTTTAAGGTTCAAGACATCCTCTCACATCGAACACTTCTAATCCAAATTCTCTTCCAGGGCCAGAACTATCTGACAACTAGGGCTCTGTCTCATGATGTCAAAATTTAAAGCACACTTAGAGGGCTTCAGTGCTGTAGAAATAACTAAGTTTGGCACATAGCAAGAATAGGACTAAAGTACTTTTAAGCTGTTCTATGTCTTGGGCACATAGTCATGTCCCTTTAGTGGAACATCTAAAATCTAACAACCAGACTGAAGGAAATAGTTTCATTACCCAGAACTCTCCATTGTAATGGTATTCACTGTAATATTATTTCATGTGTAGAGATGCTTTGCATCCCACAGATTAGTGATTCATGTTTTGAGATATTTGTCATTCACTGTCCCAACCTGTACTCTATTCCAAATAATGATGCTGAATCCTGTGAGTTACAAGGCTATTTTGTGAAGATGAGTAAGGAAAGGGAGGAGGTAGATTAGGTTGGGCTATAATATTAATTGAATATATTTTATTCTTTTATTTTCTAGGTTTATGGTAGAAAGAATCAAGGAAGGGAATGGTAGGCAGAGTATCTTAAAGGATCCTGCTAATAAAGTTAATTCTCCAATACAGTCAATTAGACATGGCCTGTGGCCCAGAATGCCAAACTTCAGGTTTAAAAAAACCAGTTACAAAGTTCCCAAATCATATCTGTTTGGATCATTTTGTCCTCTGAAAAATGATTATTAATAACCAATGATTTGGGGAGATTCAGAGTTAGCACCTTTTTTCTAAAGTCCTAATTTAAAAGTTCAGTTTCTTGAAGTACATTAGTGATAATGACATTAAATTCAGATGGGGAAGTCATTATGCTCTACTAATGGGTGAGTAAAATTCTTTGAATAAATTGCCCAAAGCAACTTCTAATTCTAAAATTCTAGAACAAGGAAAATTCTAAGGTAATTTATCATAATCAAAGTTCATAGGTTCAGCCCCTCGTGGTAATATTCATTCTCTTATTAATTGTTAACCAATCAGAGTTGATTGCCACTCTCAGACCACCCTTCTTCCAATGGGGATATAAACCATGAGTCTGCCTACTATAATAGTCTTTGGTCTGAGAGACATGGCTGAATGACCATCCCTTTATCAATAAACATTAATTACCCAGAAATTATGTCTCTCCAACCTTTTTAAAAATCACACTTCATTCTGATTTCCTTTGGGAACTCCAGAATTTGGCTCATGTCTAGTTCTCCTTAGGTGTAAGTCAAAGGGCCCCAGGTCCCATGCAAGCATCAGCTCACAATGCCAAAGAGAGCAATTTTCTTTTTATCACAAAATGCAAACCGTCATAAAGGACTCAAAGTAGCCCACAGACAATCAATATAATTCCTCATTTTTCACTGAACTCTACTTTTCAACAAAGGAACTGAAATAAGCTTCTAACCTAGACTACCCTCAATTTCTGAATTCTCAATAGAAGGAAAAGAAACTTTAATCTGCTGCAGAGGCAATCCCTTACATTCTGATGAACTTTTACCTTCTCATCTTTCACCTCAGGGACTCATACAATTCTTCAGTGTCCTAGTATGATTTGGATTCCTTTCAAAAATAAAATAAACTTAGAACTATTTGGAGCAGGTCATTTAACCCCTCTTTGCCTCAGTTTTCTCATCTGTAAAATGGGAAAGATATTAGCACCTCACACAAAGTTGTTGTGAGGATTAAATGGGATAATATTTGTAAAGCCTTTTGCAAACCATAAAGTGCTATATAGTGCTAACCATTATTTTTAGAGAGGGAATCCTTCACATTAAAGACCTATAGAATCTTCCAGCCTAAGGACCTAAAGGACAATTTGGGGTAATCAAAAACAGGAATCCTTGAGTATCAGAAATCCTTACAACTCCTTAAAATTAGACTTAGAATGCTGAGTCTCAGGGACTCTCACTCTCCACCATTGCAATTAGGGCCTAAGGTTCTGCCATTGCCTTTCCACACTTTGGGTCATAAGCTCAGTGTACAGAAACTTGAGATCCAGGAATTGCAACTGCCCCCCAGTTTGTCATCTCTAGAAATGATAAGGAAGTAGTGGTTAGACCCTAAGGGCCTGAACAACTCATAAGGAACAAAAGCTTGTGTTCTTTTTAATGAATGAATAAAAAAGCATTTATGAAGTGCTTTCTATGTACAAAAGATGGGAATTCAAATAAAAATGCTTGTTCTTAAGGAGTTTGCATATACCAGATAAAACTCAAAAGGAATGATATATAGCAGCGAAGGTGATGGCAAAAAATCATCTATAATGCCATTTCTACTACAAAAAAATCACATTTTTCTAAGATCACTGAGTTCATCATTTCTTTCTTTATTATTTATTTAATTTTGCTGAGGCAATTGGAGTTAAGGGACTTGCCCAGGGTCACACAACCAGGAAGTGTTAAGTGTCTAAGGCCAGATTTGAACTCAGGTCATCCTGACTTCAGGGTTGGTGCTCTATCCACTTCACTATCTAGCTGCCCTGCTCACCATTTCTTATAATACAGTAGTAATTCCATCATAATCATATACCACAATTTGTTCAGCCACTTCCCAATTAATGGGCATACCTTTGCAGTTCTTTGCTATCACACACACACACACACACACACACACACACACAACAAAACTACTATAAACATTTTAGAACATTTAGGTTCTTATAATTTTTACTCATTATTTGGAAATGGACCTAGTAGTGGTATTGCTGAATCAAAGGGTATAAGTAATTTCATAACTCTTTAGGCATAATTCCTGATTGCTCGCCAAAATGGTTAGATCAATTCACAATTCTACCAATAATGAATTTTTCCATACCCCCTCCAACACATGTCATTTTTCCCTTCAATCATTTTAGTCAATCTGATACATATAAAATGATATCTCAAGATAGTTTTAATTTGCATTTCTTCAATCAATAATAATTTAGATTATTTATTTATGTTTTTTCTTTGCTTTTGTATCCTTAGGACCTTCAGGGTGCCTTGCATATGCTTATACTTATAAGTATTTATTGGACTTGGCCAGACTGGAATAAACAAATGGTAGATTAAAAATTCCCAAGTTTTCCCAGGGACAGTCTATCTGTTCACAAGATGCAGGGTGATTTTTGTATCTGCTTTCACTTCTATCTCTCAGCAAAGGACAAAGAGTTAGATCAGCAACTGATCGCTTTAAGGTTGGCTGTAGCTCAGAGCGCAATCTTGAATTCAGTTCCCCAGGTTTTGTTCAGAGTCAAGGGTCCCCCAGCTTTTTTTCTCCAAATTATCATAAAAGAAGCTTCACCATCAGAGCAGAATTGATTATATCTGTCTAAATAACTCCACACGTGATTCTCCTGCACTTCTTGTACCTTAGTGGCTGAAACTTTATACAGGAGTCCAGTGGTATGTGAGGAACTTCATCTCATCATCTATCTGCATCTCATAAATGGGCACCCACTTTATTAATGAGATAACAGTGACCTGTCCTGGACTGTTGTCAAGCACCAGATGTACATGCAATGACATGGTGATCTCTAGTGGGGAGACAGTGTTCCTTCTTTACAAGAGCCCAGGGAAGGAAAGAGATTACTGAAAAACCAAAAAGAAATGGGGCAGAGAGCCTTGTGAGTGTTTTATTAGATATGACTGGGTTATAATCAGATTAAATTGGATTGTAGGGATTTCTGCCATGTTTGTATACCTGACACTTGCACAGTGTCTTGTATAGGGGGTTTTAGGGAATCATATCAACCAAACAAATCATCATTCAATAAGTGAGGGGAAAAAATTACAGTGATCAAGGTCTTTGACAGGGTTTCTTAATGAGGAGAGGGGGATGAGTTAACAAATAGGATAGAGCTTGAGGTTAAAAATGAATCAGAAGGCCTTATAGAGCCAAGATGACAGAGCAGCATGAATATATATAGCTTAACTCATTTATCTCCCACCCCAAAATACTCCAAACAGATCTAGAAAATGCAGCAGACTGAATCCTGAAAAGAACATCCAAGAAAAGGTAGCGTGGGTCCTTTTTCCAGCCCAGGTTGACATAGGGAAGCAGTGTCTGTGGACATTGGGGACAGAGTCTGGCCAAGAGTATGCCAGCAGAGAGCACTCCAGTATGAAGGAGAGGCTGTATATTAGCTCAAAGGGAGGTCCCAGAGCCAAATCAGGGCATTGTGTGGGAACAGGTGCCAAATGGCCACTTTTTTGCTTATCACCTAGTTCTAAGCCACAGATCCTGGGACTGTGCATAGTTCCAGAGTAAGGAGAAACTGCAATCCCTAGTCTATATACAGAGAAAGGAGCAAGTTCAGAAACAAGAAGTATTCTCCCAGGAGCAGAGCAGGCTCTCAGTTCCACCTTCTAAACTAATCTGAAGCCTGCAGAGGAATAACCAGAGTAGGAATCCCAGGCCAAAGAGAAAAAATGCAATTCTGTCACCTGAACCAGCAGTGCTTCCCAGCTGGTCAAAAGTGGCCAAATCCAGCAGCAGGCCATTGTTTGGGCTCAAGCCCAGATCAAGAACTGCAGAGCTCAGACCAGGAAGGGTGCAAGTAATCAGATTTCATAATACTAGATCTTGTCTAAGCAGAAAAGTTCCTTAAAATTAGAATGGGTGAAACAGAAGTATAAACTCCATGAAACAACAAGAAATATTAAAACAAAGTAAAAATACTGAAATAAAAATAGAAGAAAATTTAAGGTGTCTCATAGAAAAGACAATTAACCTGGGAAAGAGATCAAGGAGAAAAAAATTAAGAATTATTGGGTTATGTGTTTCTGATAAGGGCCCCATTTCTAAAATATATAGAGAACTGAGTAATATAAGAATACAAGTCACTCCCCAGTTGAAAAATGGTCAAAGGATATGGACAAACAATTTTCAGATGAAGAAATTAAAGCTATCTATAATCATATGAAAAATATTCTAAATTACTAATGATTAGAAAAGTGAAAAATTAAAACAATTCTGATTTTCCACTGCATACCTATCAGATTGGCTAAGATGACAGAAAAGATAACAAAAAATGTTGGAGGGGATGTGGGGGATACTAATGCATTGTTAGTGGAATTGTGAACTGATTCAACCATTCTGGAGAGCAACCTATGTCCAAAGGGTTATAAAACCGTGCATATCCTTTGATTCAACAGTGTCACTATTGAGTTTGTATTCCAAAGAAATTATAAAAAAGGGGAAAGGATCCACATGTGCAAAAATGTTTATAGCAGCTCTTTTTGTGGCAGCATCAAATAAGAAATAGCTGAATAAACTATGGTTTATGAATGTAATAGAATACTATTGTTCTATAAGAAATGATGAGCAGGCAAATTTCAGAAATCCTGGAAAGACATGAATTGATGTTAAGTGAAGTGAGCAGAACTAGGAAAACATTGTACATGTGATGATCAAATACGATAGACTTAGCTGTACTCAGCAGTACAGTGATCCAGGACAATTCCAATAGACTTGGGATGGAAAATGCCATTCATATCCAGAAGGAGAACCATGGAGACTGCTGATCAAATCACACTATTTTTACCTTTTTTTGGCTGTCTTTTTCTTTCCCGTAATTTTCCCCTTTGCTCTGATTTTTCTTTTACAACATGATTAATATGAAAATATGTTAAAAATGATTGTATGTACTCAAAAAAATGATTGTGTGTGAGTGTATATACACACACACTCAAAATCTTACAAAAAATAAATGGATTTTTATCCATTTTATCCATTATCCTTACATGTAGTTGAAAAAAAATACTATTAAGTGGGGGTGAAGGAAAAATCAATGGACTATCTGAATCTCATTATATTTGAAGAACACATCTCAGAATGCTTAGAACCAGAAAACAAAGTAGAAATAGAAAGAATTAATTGGTTAGAGGCTAAAAGAAACTCCCAGACAAAATCTCCCAGGAACAGTATAGTCCAAATCCAGAATTTCCAGGTTAAAGAAATACTACAAGCAGTGAGAAAGAATTCAAGTTCGGAGAAACAAGTCAGGATCACACACAATTTAGTGTCCACCACGAGGAGCAGAGAACTTGGAATATGATATTCCAAAAAGCCAAGAATATGAGTTTACTGCCAAGACTAACTTAGCTGGCAAAAATGAGTATATTTTTGTGGGAAAAATGGTTGTTCAGTCATTTCAGTTGTGTCCAACTCTTCATGACCCTACTTGAGGTTTTCTTGGCAAAGATACTGGAATCATTTGCCATTTCCTTCTCCATCTCATTTTACAGATGAAGAAACTGAGGCAAACAAAGTTAAGTGACTTGCCCAAGGTCACACAGCTGGTAAGAGTCTGAGACTTGATTTGAAGTCATGAAGATGAATCTCCCTGACTCTGGGACCACGACTCTATCCACGGGGCCCAGTTACCTGGAAAAATGGATCTTTAATGAAATAGGGGATCTCTAAGCATTATTGATGAAAAGACCAGAGGTTCAGAGACACTTAGAAGTTCAAACACAGGAGTGAAGAACAATATGAATGAACAATGATGAGAAACCACTGCTTACATTCAAATATGGGGACATGATACGTATGTCCCTTTCTGAATCCTCCTGGATCATCAGAATCCAATTAGAGTTCTGGAGGTGAATCCAAGATTCCAAGTCTGGAAGCTGCTTGAGCTCTCCCAATTTCCTTCAAAAACCATATGTAACCAAGTCTCTGAACAGAGACAGATTGAAGCCCCTCTCTAGCTCAAGATAGACTGGAAAAACTTCAAGAAAGGTCAGTCTCACTGGGGTGAAAAGAGTGTTCAGCCTAGATCTCCATCTGGGAAAGCCTCACAACATATCAGCAACTAAGAGCCTCGGTCCTGACTCAGTAGTGGAACAAATCAGTGAAGCAGTCTCTAGTCCCAGCACAGAAGGCAAATTGCCAGCCCAGGAAACCAGGCTGTTGCTTGGAGAGCAGGTAGAGCTACCTCCTGCTGTGAGCAAGTCACCAAACAGGAGGGGCCCCATATTCAAAGCCAAGGCTCAAAGCTGCACAAGAAGTTTGGGACAGCATCCTCTGTACCCCAAGAGCAGAGCTTGACTTTTAAAGTCACAAAATAGGAAAAAGGAGAGAGAGAGAGAAGAAGAAGAAGAAGAAGAAGAAGAAGAAGAAGAAGAAGAAGAAA
>JAJPUD010006548.1:0-65000 GCA_023553655.1 Myrmecobius fasciatus
AAAAAAAAGCAAATTATATCATATATTTTCTATAAGATAGAATCAAAATTATTAGTGTGATATAAACTATGAAGTTGGCAGTTAAATTGACATAGTAAATGTTAATACTTGTTACATTAAGTTAGCAATTACAATCCTTGGTCAGTATATTCCTCTAATACATGTAGTATATCTTCATTATGGAAGCATATAGCAATTAGTTTCATGTTTCCGGATCAGCCTGTGGCCAGGAAATAATTAACCTTTTGAACTTGGAATTGTAACACAATGTAAAATTGGCTTAGGTTATCAATTACAGCCAGAGTCAATTGATATTCTTGCAAAGAACACATATTGTGAATAGGAAGACAATGTACTGGTTTTTGCAATATGCTGTCACAATTTTACAGGGAATAAATTTTAGCAAAAAATAGATATATTCCCAATATACTTCTTCTAGATTTTGATCTATATTAATAATGATTTTGGCTTTCCATTTTAGAATTCCAAAGGTATGAGTATATTACAATAACATACAGATATGTTTTAAATGTATTTTAAAAATAAAGTCACAGATAATCATTATGTTCACATGGATCTGGGGCAGACTTTTTTTTTTTTTTTAACTGAGGCAATTGGGGCTAAGTGACTTGCCCAGGGTCACACAGCCAAGAAATGTTACGTGTCTGAGGCCAGATTTGAACTCAGGACCTCCTGACTTCAGGGCTGGTGCTCTATTCACTGTGCCACCTAGCTGCCCCTCAGGCAGATTTTTTTTAATGTTAAAAAAATACTGATTTTATTGAAAATCCTTTATTGTCTATATTTTTCCATCAAATTTTATGCTCTTTCCTATTAGTCCACTTGACAGTTAGTGTTCTGCTTTATAATTGACTGTGTCACAATTTTGCTTGTATTTTGATAAAATCATAGTAAAATTGAATTGAGGAAATGAAACCAAATGAATTTATGGTTAAGCCACATCAAAAGAAAAGCTAGGTATGATTTTAAATTCATTTTTGTTCATTTATTTATTCTTTAACATGTTCTGACTAGGAAAAAATAATTGTTCTAAATTAACTACCATTCTTTTTAAAAGTTCATTCTACTGTGTAATATTTTATAGTATCAGTTCCCAGACATACTTTAAAGTTGGGCAGTGACAATAAAAATAGACTATAACTTAGATTCAATTTTTTTTTCCCAGAGAAAAAGTGAATTACCTATTGGGGTTTTTTCCCATGAATATTAAGAATACTATTCAGTTAATATATGTTTCTTTTAAAAATTACTTTCAAATATATAAATTTCTCTTTCTAGAACTATCTTCTCATTCTTTTGATCCTTGCCTTCATCATAATTCTAGAGGTATTTTTAAAAAACTATTCTTAAAATTTATTATTATCATTATTATAAAATTTACTATCACATAGGAATTTCACTAAGTATTCTAGCAATGTTTAGCAATAAATTTCAGGGATTGTAGGGGAAATGTATATATCATAAGATATAAGAATGTGAATATTTTAATCTTGTTTGTTTAAAACTTTAAACAAACAAGATTACTTAAACACTTAATGTACAAATGACAAATTCAAAAAGTTTGAGGTCTTTATCACTTATAATCTATAAAAATGGGAACCATTTTCTTTGTATTGTCCTTATTTGCCATATTCTTTTTAAGCAATTTTTAGAAGAAGATTTTTATTTTTTCAAAAGTGCCAGTTGCAAGGACTATAATAGACAGTATTGCTAGGTTGTGTTTTTTTATCTTAAATTCTATTTTTATTTTCAGTTCTAAATTCTTTCCCTTGCCCATCCCCTCCATCAGCCATCAATAAGGCAAAAAATACAAAATCAATTGTAAATATGAACTTATGGGGGAAACTGCCTGCATTAGCTATATTCCAAAAAAGAAATAAAAGGAAAAGGGAAAAAAGTAATCTTCACTCAGTATTCACACAGTCTTCATTTATCTCCTTAGAGATGGATAGTATTTTTCAACATGAGTTTTTTAGAATTGTGATGTGTCATTTATATTGATCAGAAATACTAAGTCTTTCATGTGGTCTCTAAAATATTACTATTAATTTTGTAAATTGTTCTCTTGGTTCTGCTCACTTTACTTTGCATTGGTTCATAGCTTGTTCAGCCATTCTCCAAATTTTGGACATCAATTACTATAAATATTTTTGTAAAATATGAGTTATTTTCCTCCTTCTTTGATCTATTTGAGACATAAACTTAGTAGTAGTGTTGCTAGGCCCAAAGGGATACACAGTTTGATAACTTTTTGAGCTTTATTCCAAATTGTTTTCCAGAATAGTTGGACTTGTTCAGAACTCCAATAGTATATTATTACATGCTTTCCTACATCCCTTCAGAAGTTTTCCTTTTTTCCTTTTTTTCTATCATCTTAGTCAATCTAATGAGTATAAAATTGTTTTAATTTGCATTTTTTCTAATTAATCATTTAGAGAATTCTTTCATATTACTATTGATAGCTTTGATTTTTTTCCTCAAAGAATATAGAGAAATGCTAATTATTCTTGCAGGTTTATTTGATATTCTGCAACTTTGCTGAGGTTTTTAATATTTTTAGGTTGTAAAATGTTCTTTAGCTAATAAAGGTTTTTATTTAGTTGACTTTCTTGGGTTCTCTAAATAAACTATCATCATCTTCAAAAAATATTTTGTTTCCTCATTGCCTATACTCTCAATTTCTTTTTCTTGTCTCTTTTTTTATACCTAGCATTTCAAGAACAATATCTAATAATAATGGTGATAAGGAACATCCTTTCTTCACCCCTGAACTATTGGAAAGGCTTCCAGCTTATCAAAATAACAGATAGATAATGTTTATTTTTGGTTTAGACTAAATTATTTGATTTTAATGAAATTATTGATTGTTTCTATGATTTGTACTTCAGCCTACTCATTCTTTAGACTTAGATTATTTAGTTTTCAATTAATTTTTAATCTATGCTTTAAAGTTCCTTTATTAAATATAGGTTTTATTATGTTATGGTCAGAAAAGGATATATTTAATATTTCTGCTTTTCTGCATTTAATTGTGAAGCTTTTATACCCTAATACATGGTCAGTTTTTATAAAGGTGCCGTTATCATTTAAAGAAAAGCTCCATTTGTTCCTGTGATTTCTAAGATTTTTAATAGACATAGGTGCTATATTTTTTGAGATAAAAAAGTTTTTGATGAATTTGTTGAAATAATTGTATGACTTTTGTTGTTTTGTCATTAATATGGTGAGTTATGCTTACAGTTTTCCTAATATTGAGCTAGCCCAGAATTCCTCATATAAATCTAGCCCGGGCATAGTATAGTTTCTTTGTAATGTATTGTTGTGATCTCCTTGCTAATATTTTATTTAAATATTTGCTTCAATAATCATTAAGGAAATTGGCTTATATGTCATAGATTAATTGGTCTTATTTCTTTCTCTGTTTTTGACTTTATGGTTTTAGGTAGCAATATCATATTTGTGTCATAGAAGGAATTTGTTAGGACCCCTTTATATTTTCTGACATTTTATATAGTTTGGAATCAATTATGCTTCAACTGTTCATAGAATTCACTTGTAAATTCATCTGCTACTGACCTTTTCTTTTGAGGAATTCCTTTATGGTTTGTTCAGTTTCTTTTCCTGAGAGTTATTTAAATTTTCTGTTCTATTAATCTGAACAATTTATAGTTGAATAAATGGTCATCCATTTCATTAGATTATTAGTTTTATTGGCATGTAGTTAGGCAAAATAGTTTGTGATAATTGCTTTCATTTCATAACCATTGATTGTGAATTTACTTTTTTTCATTTTTGATATCGGTAATTTAGTTTCCTTCTTTCTTTCTTAATAATCAAATTGGCCAATGTTTCATCTCTCTTATTGGTTGTTTTACAAAATGAACAGAAATGACAACAAAAACAATTCCTAGTTTTATTTAATCAGTAGTTTGATGTGGGTTTTTTTTATCTTTCTTTTGATTTTCAGAATTTCTATTTTGGTACTTAATTGGGGATTTTTCAGATTCAGTCCCAATTCATTGGTCTTTTCTTTGTCTATTTTATTAATGTAAGCATTTGGAGATACTGATTTTCGCCCAGATTCAACTTTGACTGTATAACACATTTTGGTATGTTGTCTCATTGTTAATAAAATTTTTGATTGTTTTCTTGATCTGTTCTTTGACCTACTCATTCTTTAGAATTAGATTATTTAATTTCCAATTAATTTTTAATCTGTATTTTAAGGGTCCTTTGTTGGATGTAACTTTTATTACATTATGGCCATAAAGGGGTACATTTAGTATTTCTGCTTTTCTGAGTTTTGTAAAGTATTTATACCCTAATATATGGTCAGTTTTTATAAAGGTGCCTTGCACAGTTGAGAACTGAGTTTATTATTAAATATTTTCTGAAGGTCTATCATATCTAACTTTTCTAAAACTCTGTTCACCTACTTCTTTCTTATTTTCTGTTTCAAATTTTTCTAAACAACAGCATTAGATTCTAGTTTTTAATCCATTATGCTATCCTTTTCTGTTTTATGAGTGAATTTTCCCATTCACATTCATGGTTATGATTGTCAACTCAGTATTCCCTTTCATTCTTTTCTCTTATACTTATCCTTTTCCTTTTGTTACCCCATCCCTTCCTCAAGAATCTGTTTTGCTTCTGATCACTGCCTACCTTAAACTGCCCTCTCTAACTTCTTTCTCTCCTACTGTTTCCCTGAATTTCCATATTAACTGTGTTTATTCTTTCCTCTTTGAATCATTTCAAATAAGAATTAATTTCAAGTGTTTTCTTACTCCCTTTTCCTATTCACCCTTCTGTTATATAAACTCTTCCTTACATGCCCTACTTATTTGAGATTATTTTCCCTGTTCTTTCTCTCTCTTCCTCCAGAAACCCCTCTTTATCATCCCTACCATTCTTCCTTTGAGATCATCACAACATAATAGAATCATACTCATGCCTTCTGTCTTAGAAAACTTCCCTTTTAGACCCTTATTAATGGCCAGCATCTGAGGAGTTACATGTATTATCTTGCCATCTGAGAATGTAAGCAGTTTAAATTTGTTGAGTCCCTTTCAATGTTTCACTCATGTTTGTCTTTTTGTGTTTCTCTTGAGTCTTATGTTTGAATATCAGATTTTCAGTTCAGCTCATCTTTTCATCAGGAATGCCTAAAAATTCTCTATTTCATTAAATGTCCATTTTCCCCCTATTGGATTATACTCAGTTTTGCTTGGTATGATATCACTATCTGTAATTCTGATTCCTTTGTCTTCTGGAATATAATTCCAAACTATCTGTTTCTTTATAGGGTTAGCTTCTAAATCTTGATCCTGACTGTGACTCACAGTGTTGGAATTCATTCTTTCCAGCTACTTCCAATATTTCCTCCTTGACTTGAGTTCTAGATTTTATCTAACATTCCTGGAAGTTTTCATTTGGGAACTTCTTTCAGAAAGTGACCCAAAGATTCTACTTTGTCTTCTGGTTCCTCACAGTGCTTTTGAGATCAGAACCACAGTTCTGTTTATGAATCTTGTTCCTTAATCCTTACACAGGTAAGGCCCCTGCCCCCATAATGACTATGACCACTTCTTTCCACCCTGAAACTATAACTTGGGATTGGCAACAGCTCTGTTAGATGGCACCTGTTCTTATGCTCATTATTTATAAATGGTTCTCCTGGGATCTCTGTCTGCTTAGCTGTTGCCTTGGTGTTCAGCTCCTTACTATCCTGCTCAGCCTCCACTGACTCTAGCTTCCTATGTTGCTCTGTATTGAAAAATGATTTGCTGTGACTTTTTTCTTGATTTTTTCCATCAGAATTCACTCTGGTCTACTTCCTCTATTGTTCTGGAGGAGAAAAGACAAAAGTACTATGTCTTACTCTGACATTTTGACTGCCCCATCCTAAAATGTCATTTTGAACTGAAGATGGAACTTTCTGACATGAATGGGAGGCATTTTTTACTTCTAGCATCTCTTTGCCATGCCTGTTACAACAAAACATCAATATCAGTTATCTCAGGATATAGATATTACATTGTTAAACTGGAACTATCACATGTAAATATCACCTTGTTAGTAAAGAATAGCAGTACATTGGTTTCATCTTGATTGCATCTGTGGTATTACTGACAAGCAGTTATGGCAATTGTAAAATTACAATTATAAAACTATCTATTGAAATTTACCATTCTGTTCTCACATGTTCATATTCCCACCATTACTATACATTGTGGTATTCAGATAGTGTAAATGATGCTAACAGTTGAAGACTAATCATTTTCTGTTTGCCTATACCAGTACTCCCATCACATGGTTATAGGACTTTTTTCTTGCATGTAAAATTGAAATTTAAATACTTTTATCAGGTCTACATTTGAATTTTTCCTAGGTAAATCACTTAGCTTCTTGGGGCTTCATTTTCCTCAACTATAACAATAAAAAGGTTGGACTAGATAGCCTCTGAAGCCTCTTCTAGCACTATAAAAATGATCATCTGATCCTGTGAATGCTACTGATCCAGTCAATAATACAGTGAATGCTACTAATTCAACATGTCTTAAGTATCTGCTTTCTGTAGTTTTCTGTGCTAAGTCCTAGAGAGGGATATAAATGATTATAATTGGTGGCATTTACAAAACAATTCATAGTTTTAAAATTCTTCACATATATTATCTCATTTGACCCTCATAATAACTCTATGGAGTCCATACTCCAGTATGATTCTATATTCATTTCATAAACAAGGAAAGGGAACCTGAGGGAGAGGAGTGACTTGCTCTGTTTGCATAACTGCTATGTGGAAAAACCTACATCAAAGTTGGGTTCTCTGGTCCTTAATCCAGGACCATTGCCACTAAGTAATAGCTGATGTCATATCCTGTTACTGCTGACTTGTCCCCTGGTCCCAAAGAGCTTATGATCAACATAATATTGATTAGATTATTGATGCATAAAAGCTATTTCTCGAAACACAAAAATTTGTCCAATTTTGAGCCAGAGGATTTGGGAGGAAAATCTCAGCTATGTCATTTGCTGTGATCTGAGGTGACTCTTTTCCTTGACCTTTGTTTCCTTTTCTACAAAAGGAAGTGGAACTAAATGATCCTTATGGTAATTTTCATCTCTGAACCCTATGATCCTTTCAACTGGTAGTAGGCAAAGTACATGCTAATAACCTTTAATTTTTCAGCACTAGAGACTGAATCAACTAAATTCTGTTCAATAAAAGTTCCTTCTAAATTGTTGTTGTACTTGACACAGGTTTTTATGTAATTAGGTCTACTTAACTTCTCTAAGATATCCACATAGCCTGCTAATGTTAAAAATCAAAATTTTGAATTATCTTCCAACTGGCATTCCAACTGGATATATCTTGGCCTCTGTGAAAATACCTCATCATGATAATGCAAGTATTATTTATCCCTATTTTACATACGAAGAATTAACAGCAAGGAGTTTAAATGACTTGTTATTACCATAAAGCTTAACTATTGAGTTGAAATCTGAATATAAGACTTTTCTTTATCTCAAGTCTAGAGATCTGCCTAAAATTTAGCTCTGACTATGCCATCCCACTTGTCCACTATGCAGTAAACTTCAATGGTTTTCGGTCAGCTTTAGAATTAAATATAAAATCCACTATTTGTCATTCAAAGTCCTTCATAAGGTGATGGTTCCTAGTCTTTTGGGTTTTTTTGTTTGTTTGTTTGTTTGTTTGTTTTGTTTTGTTTTTTTTTGCTGAGGCAATTGGGGTTAAGCCCAGGGTCACACAGCTAGGACTTGTAAAGTGTCTGAGACCAGATTTGAACTCAGGTCCTCCTAACTTCACTGCTGGTTCTCTATCCACTGTACCACCTAGCTGCCCCTTTTCTAGTCTTCTTACATCTTATTCCTCTCCATGTACTACTCTTCAATTCCAGTAACACTGGCCTCTAGGCTGTTTTACAAAAAAGATTTTCCATCTCTTGGCTCCATGCATTTTCCTTGCTGACCTCCCATTCCTCAAATTTTTTCCTCCTCATGTTCATTTTTTGGCTCTGGCTTTCTTCATTTCCCACTTAAAATCCTACCTCATAGTAGAAGCATTTCTTAATATCTTTTAATGCGGACTATCTCCAGTTTATCCTATGTATAACTTTTTTTATGTAGTTGATTGCATATTGTCCATCTCACTAGACTAGTAGCTTTTTCAGAGCAGGGATGGTATTTTGTTTTTCTTTGTCTCCCCAGCACTTAGCCAGACATATAATAAGTGTTTAGTAATACATGTTTATTGATTGACATTTATTTTGCACTCCACAATGCTCTTTTTTATGACAAATAATGGGGGTTGGGAGTGTTGACATTCAAAATAAAACATCTTATTCCAACATGTTTTGAACAATATTGACAGTCCAACTAGATATGCATTGACCTCTATGAAAGTTTGTTTGCCTGTAAACAAATTAATATATTTTTCTGTCAATCAGTAATATAAATGAAATTCTTGGTAGGAAAAATGTTCAACCATTTGATGTGAGGTTTAATAACATTTCAGGATCATTAGTTTAAAAAATATGTCCCAAAGAAAGTATAGTTTTTCTCAAATGATTTCATCTTATTTGTGAAAAAAAATCCCTATAAAAGATTATTTTTGTTCCTTTTGAATGATATCTACTATTGCTTTGATGTGAATAGGAGATCTTAAATTATCTCAATGAAATATTATATAATTTCTAAGAAAAACTGTCTCCCAGTCTTAAAATTCAGAATCTATTGTATAATATGGAATGGAAATGATTAGGATTTAATGAAGTATTAAAATATTTCAAAACCATTGACTAAATCGCTATTATCTAATTTTCCTTAAGATTAAATGAGATGCTCAGACCTGTGGAGATGGAATAAATTTATTTCCAAAGAAGATCTGGAACTCTTAATTGAACACCAGATAGATAATTTTGATTATATTAAGTTAAAAAGTTTCTGTACAAACAAAACTAATGCAGACAAGATTAGGAGGAAAGCATCAAACTGGGAAATCATCTTTACATTTAATGCTTCTGATAAAGGCCTCATTTCTAAAATATATAGAGAATTGTATCATATTTATAAGAATTCAAGCCACTCTTCAATAGATAAATGGTCAAGGAATATGAAAAGACAATTTTCAGATGATGAAATTAAAACCATTTCTAGTCATATGAAAAGTTGCTCCAAATCACTATTGATCAGAGAAATGCAAATTAAGACAACTCTGAGGTACCACTATACACCTGTCAGATTGGCTAAAATGACAGGAAAAGATAACGATGAATGCTGGAGGGGATGTGGGATGTGGGAAAGCTGGGACACTAATACATTGTTGGTGGAACTGTGAAGGGATCCAACCATTCTGGAGAGCAATTTGGAGCTATGCTCAAAAAGTTATCAGACTGTGCATACCCTGCATACCCTTTGACCCAGCAGTGTTTCTATTGGGCTTATATCCCAAAGAGATTTTAGAGGAGGGAAAGGGACCCACGTGTGCAAGAATGTTTGTGGCAGCCCTTTTTGTAGTGGCTAGAAACTGGAAACTGAATGGATGCCCATCAATTGGAGAGTGGCTGAATAAATTATGGTATATGAATGTTATGGAATATTATTGCTCTGTAAGAAATGACCAGCAGGATGATTTCAGAGAGGCCTGGAGAGACTTGCATGAACTGATGCTGAGTGAAACGAGCAGAACCAGGAGATCATTATACACAGCAACAACAATATTACATGATGATCAACTCTGACGGACATGGTTCTCTTCAACAATGAAATGTTTCAAACCAGTTCCAATTGTTCAGTCAAGAAAGCCATATACACCCAGAGAGAGGTATATGAAATGTGGACCACAACATAACATTCTCATGCTCTCTATTGATGTTTGCTTGTATTGTGTTTCCTTTCTCTGATTTTTTTTTTCTTGTAGATAGGATTTTTCTTGCACAACAACTTGTCAAGTATTTTAACATTATTAACGTGTAGTGGACTTCCTGCCATCTAGGGGAGGGGAGGGGACTGGGGGTAAAATTTGTAACGGAAATCTTTGTAAAGATCAATGCTGAGGAACTACCCATACATAGGTTATGCAAATAAAAAGCTTTAATAAAAAAAAAGAATAAATGAGATGTTATATCTACTTTATTCAGCATAATATATCTATAAAAATTTTCAGTGTAAGACAAAATAGGAAAAGCTATTAGTCATAATTATCAAAATGAATTGTACCTAGGACCATCAAAAAGGAATATTGCTTGAAAATTTAGGGTATAATTGAAAGAAGTGTCAGAATTGAGAAAAAATGCTAGAGAGACAACTGTGGCAAAGAAAAAAGTTTACTTAATTGAAAATTGGACCCCAATTTTCTTCTTTTCCAAATAAAAGGTTCCACCTTTTATTCTCTTTTGAATTTCCTTCTAACTCCAAAATTGAGATTATTTACTTAGTGGACTTTCACATTTTATATTAAATAAAACACAGAAAAAGCCTCAAAGGTTCAGAATTAGAAAGAAAGTTAAATCTAATTTCACTAATTTTATAGACTATAAGTTCCTTGAAGTCAGGGACTGTTGTCTTTTTGTGTGTTTATCTCCAATATATAGCATAGACCATGGAATATAATAGGAGTTTAACAAAAATGTTAATTGAATTAAAGAAATTGGGGCTCATATACTTAAAGTAACTTTTTCAAGATTACATAGTCACTATAGAGTTAAGTATGTTGAGTATGAGATGTCTCTGGGACATGCAGTTTGAAAAGACAGGTACCTTCTTCTAGTCTCCCAAGTTTGTAATATTGGTATTCTCCTTGACTCCTCAATTTCCCTTCCCCCATATATCTAATCAATGGCTGAATCATACAATTCTTATTTCCACAATATTTTTCACACAGCCTTGGTTCACCTCTTGCTTAGATTATTTCTAATTCATCTCCCTTTCTCAATTATGCTAATGCCAAAGTAATTTTCCTTAAGAATAGAATTGTGTGGGATCAGAAAAAGCCGAGTTGAGAATGACATTGTGGTTTCTTGTAGTGCCCTCAACAATTATAGAGAAATTAAGAAGAGGAGAAGGATTTTTTCAGGGGGTGGGCAGAGAAAGAAAATGAGTTCTGTTTCGAACAATTTGACTTTGACTTCCATAAGAGCATTCATTTTGACATATATAAAATACAGGTTGTGACGCTTGTTTGTAGTTGAGAAGAGAGACACAGGCTAAATACGATCTGGAAATCATTTATATAAAAATGATAATTGAATCCATTGAATCTTTTGAGAATACTAATAGAGATGTCTGCTTTAGAGCAAGACTAGGGAATGTCCAAGCCACATAAGGCTCCTGAAATCATTTGCAATGATGAGTTGAAAGCTAGGTACAACAGTCTCATTACTACCCGAATTCTATAGGTTAATAATTTTGTATAGTCTGGAAATGATGTTATAAATATCCAAAAAAAAGGTTCTCCACCCCTAGTTTTGAAGGAAAAACAAAGAGAGCCTAGGAAAGAACTTTGGGAGATCCTCACAAGTCAGTGTAACATAGATAAAGGACAAAGTAAGCCAGCCTAGTTGAAGCAGCAAGATACCCTGAGAGAATCAAGCAAGCCAAACCATCACCACCACTACCTTATCTACTCCCTCTCTCAACCACCAATGCAGATAGCCTATGAATCTTAGGACTGTCAGTGGCTCTAAGCCACTGGCCTTGCTTCCATCCTGCATCCCACCACTATCACTCAGGGGAGCAGTCTTTGTAGACAAGCAGCTTACCTTCCTTGTCAACATCAGCTGCTGAGCAGCAGCCACTCATGGGCAAAAAGTCCAAAAAGCTTAGGAGTGCCACACATCCTTTTTTGTTCTGCTTGCAGCCCAGCCTCCCAGGAGGCACAATCTGGGAAGCCAAGTAGAAAAAGCTAATTATCCTTCCCAGTTGCTAAACCAACTGCTGCCCATAGAACAGACGTTAAACCTAGGTGGATAAGCAGAACAGGTGGGACGGGAGACAGGAGGCCATGTGTATCATGTGAATTAGATCACCACCAATATCTTGGTCCTCAGACTCCAATGGAGACATATCCCAGGAGCCTGTGCTTAGATGCTTTGGTAGTGACAATCCCCAACCCCACTACCCAAACCACCAGAGTGCTTCTAGACTAGGTCCTTTGGCTATTGTTGAGGATAACAACCATTATTGAGAAGAGATCCACCTTCCTTATTGTTGTAGATACCAACTGTCAGCTACTAACAATTGAACCCAAGAGCCCCTGGAGGGGTAGCTTTTTAAATACAGAAGTATGAAGACCACAAGACCTACTTCTAGCTCAGCCCCCACAGCTAATGCCTTAATCCCCTGGTAACTGTATAGGTGCTGCAGCCCCAACAGCTACTGAAAACTCAGAAATGAAAGTTATCTCCTTCAAAATCCATCTTGATTGGTTCAGCATCAAAAGGTAATATGATTTTGGGGTGGAGCCAAGATGGTGAACTGCAGACAGCTTTCTCTGTGAACTCCTTTGGGACCTTCCCTCAGACCCAGACAAAGTGAGCCTCCTAACTGGTTTTTGAGTGAAGGCTCCGCCAAACATTTGGTCTACAACGCACTTCTATCAAAAATCTACCTTGAAAGAACTCCAGAGAAGGTTAGCCTCAGGGGAAATCGGCCGCTGGTCGCGATCAGACTCCAGCCGGGGCGGAAGTCAGGGCTGCGATAGAGGGGCGGATTTTGGGCACCCAGGAAGCCCCTGGGAGACACCTGGGCCACTTTGTTCTGCTTGCGGGCAGGTGCTTTGGCAGATCTGCCTTTGGTAAAGGGTGGATCGAGAGCAGCTGAAAACGTGGTCCTAGTGCGAATCTAGCCCGACCAGCCTCAGACCGGAAGTCAACTCGGCAAACTGCCCCAGGGCAAATACAAATTGTTGCAGTTTTCTCTGTTTTTGACCAATATCCCAACTTTAAATCATGAGCAAGAAGCAGAAGAGAGCTCTCACCATAGAAAGCTTTTACGGAGAAAAACATAGAACAGTCCCCAGATCCTGACGTTATGAAAACAATCCCATTTGAAGCCACAAAGGCAGACTTAAGTTGGTCTCCCTTTCAGAAGGCTTACCTGGATGATTGCATTAAGAATCTCAAAAGAGAGCTAGAAGAAGAATGGGGAAATAAATTGAGATCAGGGCAACAGAAATATCAAAAACTGGAAAATAGGACTGGTGAATTGGAAAAAGAAAACAGTTCATTGAAAAACAAAATTGGTGAATTGGAAAAAATCACCAATTCACTGGAAAATAAAAATGGTGAACTGGAAAAGGTAATATGATTTTGTCAATAGACATGATATCAAAGAAGATTTGTTACTTTCTACTTTTCTGTTGTATCCTAAGGACTATGTAGTCTTTATTTTAAATTGGTCAGTCAGTGCCTGTCACCATCTAAAATTTTTTATATGAGTTCTTTCTCTAATTAGAATATTACTTCTTTATTTATATTGCCAGTGTTTAGTACAATGCTTTGCCCATAATGCAGTGAAAGAGAGGAAGATGAAGCAATAAGTGTAGATGCTTTTTTGAGTATTTGAATATTTTTTTGACAGATCGAATATGTGTGTGTGTATATATATATATACATGTATACATATATATGTATATATATATATATATAGTTATCTTGCTGTACAGAGAAGAGAAAAAATAAAAATAAAAAACCTGAGAAGGAAAACATAATGTAAGCAAACATCGATAGAGAGTGTGAAAATGCTATGTTGTGGTCCAGACTCAGATTCCATAGGCCTCTCCCTAGGTGCACATGGCTCTCCTCATCACTGAACAACTGGAACTGGTTTAAAACATCTCATTATTGAAGAGAACCATGTCCATCAGAATTGATCATCATATAGTCTTATTGTTGCTGTGTGTACAATGATCTTCTGGTTCTGCTGATTTCACTCAGCATCAGTTCATGCAAGTCTCTCCAGGCCTCTTTGAAATCATCCTGCTGGTCGTTTCTTACACAACTAATATACCATAACATTCATATACCATAATTTATTCAGCCATTCTCTAATTGATGGGCATCCATTCATTTTCCAGTTTCTAGCCACTACAAAAAGGGCTGCCACAAACATTCTTGCACATGTGGATCCATTTCCCTCCTTTAAAATCTCTTTGGGATATAGGCACAATAGAAACACTGCTGGATCAAAGGGTATGCACAGTTTGATAACTTTTTGAGCATAGTTCCAAATTGTTCTCCAGAATGGTTAAATCCATTCACAATTCCACCAACATCCCAGTTTTCACACATCCCCTCCAACATTCGTCATTATCTTTTCCTGTCATCTTAACCAATCTGACAGGTATGTAGTGGTATCTCAGAGTTGTCTTAATATGCATTTCTCTGATCAGTAGTGATTTGGAATACCTTTTCATACGACTAGAAATAGTTTTAATTTTATCATCTGAAAATTGTCTGTTCATATCCTTTGACCATTTATCGATTGGAGAGTAGCTTGAATCCTTATAAATATGAGACAATTCTCTATATATTTTAGAAATGAGGCCTTTATCAGAACCTTTAAATGTGAAGATGATTTCTCAATTTATTGCTTCCTTCCTAATCTTGTCTGCATTATTTTTGTTTGTACAAAAAGTTTTTAACTTAATATAACCAAAATTATCTATCTGGTGTTCAAATAAGAGTTCCAGTTCTTCTTTGGACACAAATTCCTTCCTTCTCCACAAGTCTGAGAGGTAAATTATCCTATGTTCCTCTAATTTGTTTATATCACTCTTTATATCTAAATCTTGAACCCATTTAGATCTTATGTTGGTATGTGGTGTTAGGTGTGGGTCAAGCCCTAATTTCTTCATACTAGTTTCCAATTTTCCCAGCAGTTTTTGTCAAATAATGAGCAATTATCCCAGAAGCTGGGGTCTTTGGGTTTATCAAACACTAGACTGCTATAGTTATTGCCTGGTTTGTCCTGTGATCCAATCCTATTCCACTGATCAACTGCTCTATTTCTCAGCCAGTACCAAATGCTTTTGATGACTGCTACTTTATAATATAATTTTAGATCTGGCACAGCAAGGCCGCCCTCATCAGCTTTTTTTTCATTAATCCCCTTGAGATTCTTGACCTTTTGTTCTTCCAAATGAACTTTGCTACTATTTTTTCTAGATCTTGGGAGTTTGATTGGTATGGCACTAAATAAATAAATTAGTTTGGGTAGTACTGATATTTTTATTATATTCGCTCGGCCTACCCATGAGCACTTGATGTTTTTCCAACTAATTAGATCTGACTTTATTTGTGTGGAAAGTGTTTTGTAGTTTAGTTCTTATAGTTCCTGACTGTTCCTTGGCAGATAGAATCCCAAATATTTTATACTATTAACAGTTATTTTGAATGGAATTTCTTTTTGTATCTCTTGCTGCTGAACTTTGTTGGTAATATATAAAAATGCTGATGATTTATGTGGATTTATTTTGTATCTTGCAATTTTGCTAAAGTTGTGAATTGTTTCTAGCAGTTTTTTCAGTTGAGTCTCTAGGGTTATCTAAGTATACCATCATGTCATCTGCAAAGAGTGATAATTTGGTTTCCTCATGACCTACTCTAATACCTTTAATCTTTTTTTCTTCTCTTACTGCCAAAGCTAACATTTCTAATACAATATTAAATAGTATTGGTGACAATGGGCAGCCTTGTTTCACTCCTGATCTTATTGGGAATGGGTCTAGTTTGTCTCCATTACATATGATGCTTGCTGATGGTTTTAAATTGATGCTAGTGATCATTTTCAGGAAAAGCCCATTTATTCCTATACTCTCTAGTGTTTTTAATAGGAAAGGGTGTTGGATTTTGTCAAAGGCTTTTTCTGCATCTATGGAGATAATCATATGATTTTTGTTAGTTTGGTTATTAATATAATTGATTATGCTGATAGTTTTCCTAATATTGAACCAGCCCAGCATTCCTGGTATAAATCCTACTTGGTCATAGTGTATTAACCTGGGGATGACTTTCTGTAATCTTATTGCTAATATCTTATTTAAGATTTTTACATCAATATTCTTAGAGAAATTGGTCTTTTTCTTTTTTCTGTTTTCACCCTACCTGGTTTAGCTATCAGCACCATATCTGTGTCATAAAAGTCAAAAAAAAAAAAATACTAACACATTAGTATACCTTCTTTCCCTATTTTTCAAATAATATTATATAGTATTGGGATTAATTGTTCTTTGAATGTTTGGTAGAATTCATATGTAAATCCTTCTGGCCCTGGAGATTTTTTTTTAGGGAATTGATTAATAATTTGTTCTATTTCTTTTTCTAAAATGGGGCTAAATAATTTATTTCCTTTTCTGTTAACCTATTTTTGTAGATATTTCTCCATTTCATTTAGATTATCAAATTTGTTGGCATAAAGTTGGGCAAAGTAACTCCTAATTATTGCTCTAATTTCTTCTTCATTGGTAGAAAGTTCTCCCTTATCATTTTTGAGACTAACAATTTGATTTTCCTCTTTCCTTTTTCTAATCAAATTAACTAAAGGCTTATCTATTTTGTTGGGGTTTTTTTATAAAACCAAATCTTAGTTTTATTTATTAATTAAATAGTTTTCTTATTTTCAATTTTATTGATCTCCCCTTTTATTTTCAGAATTTCTAATTTGGTATTTAATTGAGGGGTTTTAATATGTTCTTTTTCTAGCTTTTTTAATAGTAAGCCAGATTCATTAATCTTCTCTTTCTCTATTTTATGCAAGTAAGCAATTGCCCCTTATAACCACTTTGGCCGTATCCCACAATTTTGGTATGTTGTCTCATTATTGTCATTCTCCTGGATGAAATTATTGATTGTGTCTATGATTTGCTCTTTCACCCATTCATTCTTTAGAATTAGATTATTTAATTTCCAATTAACTTTTGGTTTATTTTCACCTGGCCTTATATTGCATGTGATTTTTATTGCATCATGATCTGAAAAAGATGCATTTACTATTTCTGCCTTTCTGCATTTGATTTTGAGGTTTTTATGCCCTAAGACATGGTCAATTTTTGTATAAGTTCCATGAACTGCAGAGAAAAAAGTAAACTCCCTACTGTCTGCATTTTCTCCAAAGATCTATCATACCTAACTTTTCTAACATTTTGTTTACCTCCCTAACTTTTTTCTTATTTATTTTGTGGTTTGATTTATCTAATTCAGAGAGAGCAAGGTTGAGATCCCCCACCAGTATAGTTTTGCTGTCTAGTTCTTCTTGCATCTCTCTTAACTTCTCCTCTGGGAATTTGGATGCTATACCACTTGGTACATATATGTTTAATATTGAAATTGCTTCATTATCTATGGTACCCTTTAGTAAAATATAATTTCCTTCCTTATGTCTTTTAATTAGGTCTATCTTTGCTTTTACTTGATCTGAGATCAGGATTGCAACCCCTGCTTTTTTTTTTTTGTTCATCTGAAGCATAATAGATTCTGCTCCAGCCCTTTACCTTCACTCTGTATGTATCTCTATGTTTTAGATGTGTTTCCTGTAAACAACATATTGTTGAATTCTGGCTTTTAATCCAGTCTGCTATCTGCTTCCGCTTTTTGGGAGAGTTCATCCCATTCAAATTCACAGTTAAAATAACTAATTCTGTATTTCCCACCATCTTATTTACCCAAAGTTATGTTTTCCTCTTTCCTTTCTCCTTTCTCCCTTCCCCCTCCCCAGTATTTTGCTTTTGGTGACCACCTCCCTCAAACAGTGCTTCCCCCCTTTAGAGCCCCTCCCCCTTATTTTACACTTTTCCCCTAATTCTTCTATTTTCCCTTCTATTAGTCAATCCCTTTCCTTTCCTCCTTTCCCTTCCACTTCCCTATAAATAGAGACAAGTTTCTCTATGAAACCAAATGTGTCTGATATATTTTTTTAGAGCCCAGTCTGATGAGAGTAAGATTCACAGAATGCTCATCCCCCTTCCTTCTTTCCCTCAATTATATTAGGTTTTCTTTGCCTCTTCATGAGATTTTACCCTCTTTTTACCTCCTTTTTTTTAAACTTTATTTTACCTCCTTTTCCCTCTTTTTCCTATTATGATAGCCCTTCCACCTCTAGTTTCTTTTACATATTATCAAAGTAAAATCAAATTATACCCACGTTCTTTAAGTATACCTATAGTAAGAGTATAGTTCTCAAGAGTTCTTTCCTTTTTACCTTTTTATGCTTCTCTTGAGTTCTGTGTTTGGAGGTCACATTTTTTGTTCAGATCTGGTCTTTTCATTAGAAATAGGTGAAATTCTCCTATGTCATTGAATGACCATCTTCTTCCTGGAAGTTAATGCTCATTCTAGCTGGATAGGTTATTCTTGGCTGTAATCCAAGTTCCTTTGCCTTTTGGAATATCTGGTTCCAGGCCCTTCCATCCTCCAATGTGGAGGCTGACAGATCTTGTGTGATTCTAATTACAGTTCCTTGATATTTGAATTGTTTCTTTCTAGCTGCTAGCAGAATCCGTTCCTTGGTGCGATAGTCCTGAAATTTATCCACAATATTCCTTGTGGTTTTAATTTTGGGGTCTCTTTCAGGAGGTGATTGGTGAATTCTTTCGATGGTGATTTTGCCTTCTGATTCTAAAACCTCAGGGCAGTTTTCTTTCATGATTTCCTGGAAGATAGTGTGTAGGTCCTTTTTTTCATCATGACTTTCCGGAAGTCCAATAATCCTTAGATTGTCTCTCCTAGATCTATTTTCCAGGTCAGTTCTTTTTCCTAGGAGATATTTCATATTTTCTTCTATTTTTTTCATTTTTTTGTTTTTCTTTGACTGATTCTTGAAGTCTTATTGAGTCATTCACTTCCATTTGTTCAGTTCTAATTTTTAAAGTATTGTTTTCTTCAGTTCCCTTTTTTAGCCCCTATTGTAACTGGCCAATTGAATTTTTTTGTTCATTGCAGTTTTTTTCTAATTCACCAATTTTGTTTTTCAGTGAATTGGTGTCTTTTTCATATCTCTTTTGTAGGACATTATATCCTTCTTGTGATGATCTCAATTAATTTCCCCATTTTTCATCTAACTCTTTTGAAATTCTTTATGCAGTCTTCCAGGAAAGCCTTGTGAAAGGGGGACCAGCTCATGTCAGCTTTGGTGGCTTCCCCTGGAGTTGCTTTGCCTATAGGAACCTCAGGATCTGGGGTCTGCCCTTCTTTCTCTCCATAAAAGCTGTCTATGGTAAGAGCTCTTTTCTGTTTCTTACTCATTTTTTAAAGCTTGAGGTCTTTTTAAATCAGGGAAGCGGCAAATGCTTCAATTTGTCCTCAGGCAGTTCGGCTGATTGACTGGGTGCTGGACTGTCCAGGGAAGAATGTCCCGAAAGCCTCAGATAGACTCTCCAAGTGTTTAGACTCTGTCATGCTGAGTCCCATCTGGTTTCCTGCCCTATCCCCCGGAGTTGTGCCCGGCAAACTGTCCGACCCCTTGCGGATTGAAACAGACCTGCTCTGGAGCTCTTCAAAGGTACCTTCTAAAAGGAATCTTTTGTAGTCCAAATATTTGTGGGTTCTTTGACTTAAAAGAATCAGTTTAGAGGCTTAATCTGCTGTTGGTTTGAAAGAAGGTCAGAGGAGGACACAGAGAGTCCTGTATTCACTCCACCATCTTGGTTCTGCCTCATGTAGATGCTTTTTTAAGAAGTTTAGACACAAAGGGGAGGAGAAATAGGACAAGGGCCAGCAGGAATTGTAGGAAGAGATTTGGTTTTTTGGTTTTGGTTTTGGTTTTGGGTTTGGGTTTTTTTGACAGAAATGGAATCATGGGACAGGGTATATGGCTGGGATTGTCAGCAGCAGGAAGAACCAGAATAGAGAAGTCAGTCTTCTGGAGAAACAGCAAAGAATGGGATTAAGGGTTAATGTCAGCAAGTTTGCCTTATGAAGACAAAGGTCCACCTTTTTTATTGCAGACCAGAATAATGGATGGGAGAGTGGAAGAAAATGTCTAAATGCCATCAGATGAGGAGGAGAGGATAATAGGAGTTTTCAGTGAATGGACTCAGTTTTTTCTGTCCTCTGTATGAGGCAAGATCCTCAGATTAGAAGGTTGGGTGAGGGGTACAGTGAAACACTTGAGAGACGGGAAAGTTTAGAACAGCTTCTGGGGAAGGTGAGATATTTGAATTGATTAGTGATGGAAAATGCTTACTTTGGTGCAGCGGAGATAACATAAATTTGAAGTAGATCCAGTTAGCAGAGTTTCATGATTTCCTCCTAGCTCCATTCTGATGTCTTATTCATCTTTTTAATTCCTTCAGTGATTAAAAAAATTAAAAGAAACACACAAAAACAATACCTTGAACATAGTAAACATTCAGTGAATGTTTGTTTAATTGAATTAGAATATAAATGGGCATTTTAAAAGCTCCACTTTTAAATGTTCTTTTCTAGAAATAACGCTCATCCAGGGTTTTTTTTTTTTTAAGTATTCTTTAAGGAGAAGAATTCATGCATAGATTGTTTGATTCAATAACAGAGAGAGAGCTATCCTTGGAGTCAAGAAGACCTGGCTTTAAGTCCTATTTTTGACACATATTGTGGCTGCTTGACCCTGTTCAAATGTCACAAAATCCCTCAAGAGATCCAGGCAACTCTCCACTATAAATGAAAAAGAAAATGCCAACTTAGGTGAAAAAAGGAAGGTTCCTTATTTTGGATTATTGGTGAATAATCCAATTATTCCTTATATCCTTATATTGGTGAAAATCATAAATTTAGTCTGTATTTCACCTATCCCTATAATTCAGTAATGAACTTCATTTTAACAAGGATTGTAGTTACAAAATAATAACTGTGGTTTGTGATCATAAAATAACAGGACAAAATTTTTAGTGTGTAATCAAATTAGATTCTAGGAAGATCATTGAAACCGTTATAACTAGATTCCCTCCCAGAAAGAGTAAAAAAGTCACTGAGTATATGTTGAAATCAGCATAGATGGACCTTTATAACAAAGGATTAGAAGAAAATGTCATCCATCATTCTGACTTTTGTTAGAAATGGTGTTTTTCTTTCCATGTAACTCATATATTTAGTAATTAAATTATTAAGCTAGGTTTTTAATAGGGTCAGTCAAAATATTTTACATGAAAGCACCATTTCAATTATTAATGAGAATCACTTTAGAAATATAGAAACGTCAATGATTTATAACAGAATTGGATTATATTACAAAGTACGTCATGACATATAAAAGCCATTTTCCCACCAAGATATGGCTTAATAAACATAATGGAAATTAATATTTTGGCTTACTTTCATTCACACTGAAAACTACTGTATACTAAAACTTTTATTTTCTTATGTTCCATTTTTTTTATTTAAACACTTATAAAGGAACTTTGTAACAAAAACAGATTTTAAAATATTATCTATCTTATTAAGGAATCTTGAATGTATGTGTTTTCTTTGACTTAGTGGACTAAGCTTTAAATATTTCTGGGCATTGTAAACTGTGTATTTAATTTATACCTGCATTTTTATTATTTTTAAACCCTAAAAAAAAGTTAGAAATGATGATGTCCATTTGGAAAAAACAACCTGAGTAAACTGGAATTATTGCTAATATGTTAGCAAAAATAGGAGAATAGGGAAAAGTTGATTTTATATCCTCTGTTTGTTGTCATGACTGTACTATTAAAAGCAGAGCCCCTACCTAACATGTTTGAAAATGGTAAAATTCATTATTATAACATCAGGTATCCATTTATTGAGCAAGAATTATGTATAATATCTGTGAGAGTAAACAGACTCACATAAGAATAAGTGCTGCCTTCAGATCTGTACTGAAGTGTGCTGAAAAACATGTATATGGAAACTGTGATAATGAGCAGTACAGTAGAGAGAAGTGATTTATGATACCTGTTTTTGACAGCTATAGTGCAGAGATTCCCTGGGTATCTGATCACTGCATTAGCATGCTGACAGCTCAGCATTTAGGACATTATGGTAATTTATCCTGCATATGCTGTCACCTGCACTGTCAGAGTTTCTTTTTAATGATGGTATAACTATTTTGTTTGTTTGTACTGCATTCTTTTCATTTGGCTAATGCCTTCTCATTAGATTGAACCTAGTAAATGAGAGTAATTAAGTGCTTCCTATAGCTCAGATGCAATGATTAAGTTGCAGAGCTGCCACTGATTATGTTTTGTCATTTATCTCTATTAATCCAAGAATAATCCAGATGATAAACACATGTAATTTTTTGCTAATGTTCAATAGATGAAATTTATGGTTTCTCAGTGGAGCCAAGCAGTAAGTGTATATTCATGTATAAATAGTAAGTTGTGTGTTTATCTCTGTGTTAAATAAACATACAATTATCAATACAACTGAAGTGAAATATATATTTTAAATATCTCATGGAATACAGCAACTTCAGAATCTTGAAATGTGTATTTTCAGTACAAGAGGAACCTTAAATCCTCATAATAGTTTGTCTTCTTTAGCCTTTTGGATTGATTTGTTTTCATTTTTAAAATTTTCCTTGGAACATCTGCATAGAACTGACATCTTTTCGTTGAGTGTGTTGGAAGTTCCTTTTGTCAGACTAATAGTTTTTCATTTAACTTTTTTTAAAATGAGTAGTCCTAAAATATTATTGTTGATAAGAGTTCCACTTAAATTTTTTAGTCAAATAGATCATAGAATTTATTGAGTTTTCTGTCTACCATCTTAAAATTCAGGAAAGTTCGAAAAACCATGGGCAATTCTGGTTAAATATGTCCTCCTCATTCTAGCAATGCCTATGCAAGAAAATAAGTTGTAAAACTGCAGTATATCTATTACAAAATAATCCATCATGCCTTGTTTTTAGAACACTTGATTTCAAAGTACATGCATACATATATGTATCTATACATACATGTATACATCTATGTGCATGTCTTTGCGCTTCTTTATTATTGTGCTATCATTAAAAAATAGGAGTAGGGGGATGTAATTTCTTGTAAATAAACATCTGTAGTCCATAGTGGTTTCACTTAGTATATGAAAATTAACTGCACTGGGTAATTTGGTATAAACTATTTTGAAAAGAAGGAAAAGTTCAATTTACCTTTTAAGTTAAAGTTATTAAAATATGGACTATTATTTTAGATTAGTTTTTATTTTTGCTTTGCTACTTTGAAATCAGGCATTAAAAAGAAGGCATGAGGGATTATTTTGTAATAAACATATTGCAGTTCTACAAATTATCTGTTTTCTTGTGTAGGCATTTCTAGAATAAAAGGGCATATTTACCCAGAATTGCCCACGGTTTTTTGAACTTCCCTGAATTTTAAGATGGTAGACATAAAATTTGATCAATTCTATGAACCACTTGACTTAAAGATTTAAGTAAGTCTCTTTATCAACAGTAATATTTTGGGACTAATCATTTGAAAAAAGTTAAATGAAAAGCTATGAGTCTCACAAAGATACACATACACATACATACATACATACATACATACACCCAAAAGTTTTGGTGAATGAAATGAATCAATTTCAAAGTTGTTTAGATAAGAATTATTTTTAATTAGAACTTGTTTTATGTTCATGGTATGACTCCTGGTTATGTGTTTATTAGAACATGTTTAGATCTGCCTTGATGTTTTATTTTTAAAAGACAAAGCTATTTATTCCTCTTTTATTTTCATATTTGGGCTACATGTAGGAATTTATATTTTTTAAAAAGACTTCTAAAATTAAACTTTAAAAATATTAAAAATGAGATTAGTTACCATTAGATGAATATTATAGAGATTATTTTAAATGAAATTATCACATATTAAAAATCAAGACTTATTTAATAAATCCAAAGTAGGCTAAATTTAAATATGTTCATTCTTTGAACTCTTTTTAAAAAAAAAAAAATAGCAATAGTTCTACTGAATAGTGTTCCTTGTTCTGAAGCTACCTTCAGCCATGGAAATGGCTTGAATCCAGAAGTTACAAGACTTAACTGAGATTAACATGTAAATTAAAATATTTTTTATATTCTTTACAATTCTTCATGGGGTTTTATTCTCTGTATTTCAACATATTTAAGTTTGTAGCTAATACAGCCCCTGCAGAGAAAATAAAAATTTGGCACATCTCAATTACCCAGAGAAACTAGATAGAGTGTATACCAAAGGATTTTTTAAATGGAAATGTTTAGATCTCTATGCACTTAAAATTACTACTGAAAATCAAAAACTTTCAATTACAACAATTCAACTATTATTCTTTAGTAGCTCAATTTCCCTATCAAAGTCTTTTTCTTTCTTTTTTTTTGTACAAGGAAATATTAGGGTAAATAACCATGAGAATAAACTTAAGAAATGCTATCTGTGTTAAATAATATCAGAAACAAAAAAGAAATAGCACACTGAGAAAGTTGACAGGTTTATCCTGATGTGAATGATTTTTAAAACATCTAAAAAATTAAGATAATACATTAGAATTAAACATTGCCTTTCTTATTCTGGATAATAGGTAAGAAAGGTAGTTTTTATGATTTGGATCTTAAAAAATCCTTTGAAATTAGGTATTTATTTCCTTTCTTTTAGCTTTTGCATAGAATTGATTTCCTAATTTCTTTCTTCAGAATAATCCTATTTAGAATAAAATTCCCTATTTTAGTTAATTTAAAGAAAAATAGCATTAGCAATTATGATTTGAATAGGAATTTTAAGCCTCTATAATTATACCTTCATATGTTTTTCACAATAGCAATAATTATTATAGAGGGAAAAAACTGGAAGGGAGAGGCAGGACCATTTTTTTTTCTCCTTGTGGTCAGTTCCAGAGAAGTAATTTAAAATACTATATATTGAATTCTTTGATCATTTCTCCTGGGTGGATCGGGACAGCCACTGAAGCTGCCAGCAATTGCTGCTGGGCTCCCCTTGCCGTGCGACTGGTAAATGAAGCACAAGCAGCCTCACCAAACTACATGACTAATGACAACCTCCAGTGGCTCTTGCAATCAAAGATTAATTTGCTTTATCAAGTTTAAAGAATACTGGGCGATAAATCATGTCAAAAAGAAATCATCAGTCAAAGGCTGATGTTCTTTTCTACATGAAAGGACAGGTGCTATGGAGGATTCATTTACCATATATAGTTAATTTTGTTCTCACACAGTTATGTTAGTCTTAATTTCGATTTAGTTTCTGTGTAGTATTAAGATCAAACAATATCCTATCTGAAAGATAGTAGTAGGTTTGTAAATTATATTTATAATCCCCTAAATTATATTTTGTTTTAAGAAATATACATTTGGGCACTAAATAAAACTATTTCACTTTAATTTCTATAATCACATATTTTTAAAATTTTAAATTATTATTTCATCATTAATAACCACTTATTTTGTTAGTCTGGGTTGTGCTAAACCAGTGAAATAAATTGGCTTTCTATATTTTCCTCAGTTTCACAAATAATATACTCAAGAAATATTCATACTTTGAAAGGCAGTGTAAATAAGTAGAATCTCAGCTTTTTTTTTCTTTTTACCAAAATACTTTTACTTGAATTTTCTTTTTACCTCTTCCAGAACAATTACCAAGCACTTCATTATAATAGTCTTTAGTTTGTCAGGCTCCACAGCCAGGTACTTTTCACACTTAAAGCAACTAAACATATTGTCCAAAGATCAGTCTTTGGCAGATATTATATTTATGATGTTCATGTTTGAAGAAAAATAAAGGAAAGGTTTTTTTTACCGAAGAAACTCTCCCTATTTGTGTTTGCAGAACTTTATACATGTTAATGAGACTATAGATCTAGAGCTAGAAGGAACCTCACAAGCCTTCTCATCCAAACCATTCACTTTAGTATAGGAAGACTCGGGGACTTAGGTAGTCTATGTGCTTATGAAAATATCAATTTACTCATTTTCAAAATATAGATGCTAGAATAAATTATTTTTAAGGTTCCTAACAGTTCTATGATTTCTGTCTCTTCTGTCTCTCTGTCTCTTTGTCTCTCTGTCTCTCTCTATTTATATACATATATATGTAAATGCAGTGATATATTTCATTTAGATCATACCTTCTAATTTGTTGAAATAATATACTTGATAGTAATTTCTATAGTGACTTCTTTAATAAATCACTTTTTGTAGTAAAGATACTATTTATAGTGGAAAGAATATTGGCATGGATAATTAAATGAGATGATTCATGTGAAAATCTTTTTAAACCTTACTTTTTTGGATCTCTGATCTCATCAGTACAGATGCCCTATCCAAAACACGTACCCTTCCATCCTGTGCAACTCTTGTCCATATCTAATAAATTCTTCCTCAACAAATCTTCTGATAGGCCAGAATCACTTCTGTCTGAGATTTCATGGATGTCAGTAAAGCATATAGATTATCCCTTGTTTTTACTCCATGATTATTTCAGTAATAACATTTTTTGATGATAATCACATCTCTTGAATTATTCTAATATGATAATTTGTTGCAGCCTCCTTCTGTCCACTTTACACTTTTTCACTGCTTTTTGGGTCACCTTCATCTTTGATTCAGTGACTTTTATTCCATGATATCAGTATTATGCTTATTGTATCATGTTCCAAAACACTGCAGAGCCTCCTAAATAATATCCACTTTTTCTTCAAAAGGGTTCAGCCCAAGTATCCACTTAGGAAAACATAAGCAGATAAAGAATGTCCATTGTCCTAACTGTAATACATAATTGGATTGATAATCCCTAGAACAAGTTCATTAATGCAATATATCTTGAATAGACCAAGAAGTGAATGGCAGGAGAAAAGTGAGCTGAAAACTAGAGTTCGTTTCATGACCCCAAGTACTCCTTAAAAAGAAGGGGTTTTTTTAACCACAATATTCTTACATGGTACTTTTATTATGTGATTATCTCCTAAAGGGAAAAAAATCCAATTTCTGGCCATATGGTTAATTCTGGGAGGAGGGCTACCTGCTATAGGGGGGCCCTAGCCAGACTGTAGTGTGAAGAGTGATTATAGGGTTCTCCTTTTTAGCCTTTGAAAGAAAATCATGGAGAAGGAGACCCCTACAGAAGTAGGGTTTTGTTTTATTCGTTTCATCAACAAAATGATCTCTCAGATCAAAGGGCCTTTGAATAAACATGAAGTTGTCTCTCAGGGAAATAAAAGAGTATTCTCCTGTATCCAGACTAGATAACTTAGAATTTAAGTAGAATAGGTTTCTCGAGAATTAAAACCAAAATTTTAATTTTAATTTGATAAATTTTGATGTTTACAATTTACTTATAAATCACTTTAAAGTTTACAAAATGTTTTACAGTATCCTCATTTCAGTCATACAATCATGAGATAAGTACTATTATTATCTTCATTTTTTCAGGTAAGAAAACAGATTTAGAGACACTTAAGTGACTTACCCATGATTATACAATACCAGTGCTTTTTTCACTGTCTTACAAGGTTATAAAACTCAGAAATTATAACAACCTTTCAATGATGCATTCATAGTCAAGAGTTTTCAGTTATTAAAAAGTCTTTACTTCATTATATGAAAATGATACAAAAGGCTCACTAACAATAGGGAATGTATTTTAATTCATTTCTCTACTAACATTAAGAGTTTTTTACTAAAATAGGTACACTTTTTTGTTAAGTGCTCCTGAGTTCAACACTAAGACTACTAGCTAGGGATGCAGTCTGGTCATAAAATTGTTTTTATCCATCTGAAGGACAAAATCAGCTGTCCTATAAAATCAAAGCTGTAATTTTGATAAAAATTAATTAATTTGTAATTAATATTATGTTTTTTAAATGAATTGAAATTTTGGAGGCATGAATTTAAATTTCTAGTCAAAGGCATTATAAGGGATATCACTGAGGACCTACATGTATGATCAAAAGAGAAAGTGATTTGCTCATATTCTCTGATGTTGTCTTCAGAGTGTTGAGGAGTCTTACAGAGTGCTTCCAGTTTTTTGGTTAGATACCCATGATGAAAGTATGGGAGGCAACAAATAAACATAATATAAGATGGTCAGGCATTTTTGGAAAGAAAACCTATATCCACTGGTATATTGGAGTGTGGGTATAAAAAGTTGTGGAGTTTTAAAATTTTTATTTTATTTTTCAGATAGAACTTTTTGCACTTGAAACTGGAAAGGGTTGCAAACAGCTTAACTGAATTTAGGTATCCACTTTCTTAGATGGATGCATACATGACTTTAGCCTATTTAAAATCACACACAGTTTAATAAACTAAATTCCATTTATTTAATTTAAAAGCACTTCAACAAGTGGTGGATACAAGTGAAGCATATGGGCCATTTGCCACTTAATCCCTACTCACACCACATGACCATACTTTATTCTCTGTCAATAATACATGTGTAATATAGTTCTTCCAGTTGTCTTTTTTAAAATGTTGTTAACCATAGAAATTGTGTGTGTATGTGTGTAAAAGACATATACACACAAAATGTAGATTTTTTTTCCCTAATACAAAGGAAAATGTACGCCATTGTTTCCATTACTTTTCTTCCTTCTTGACACATTGAAATAGTGGGTTATCAAATCATGAACCTGGGAAAGAACGTGGACATCATCTACTTCAAAGCTATCATTTTAGAGAGGAGGACAATCAAACCCAAAGGGATATAATGGGTTTAACGTCAAAAGGTCACCCAGACTGCTCAAATGAAGAGGAAGTTTCCAAGTATAATTAAAATTAGAGCCAGTTCTCCTGCCAAATAGCCCAGTGAAGCTGGGCTTTACACAGAAGAAATGATTCAGAAGTGCTTGGAGTACCAGCCTACATTTAATCCAAAATTTCCAAGAGTAGAAAGTTCTAATGCTAGAACAGCTTTCTACACACTTCTCTAAAGTGTCAGAAACCCAGAGTTCCCCCAAAACCAATTCTGGCCCTTTGATATTCAGGCTCTGATATATCCTCTTGGTCTGTAAGAAAAAATGTTTGGACTTTATAACTTTTCTGCCACAGTAGAATATAGATTGGATTTGGAGAACCTGTTAATACTGAATGTTTGACTCTCCTTGAAATCCCTTTTTATGTTTTGTTTCACTTGATATGACACTATGACTTACTATGAGACAGGATAATTTGTAGTTTCTTTTGTCACTATCTTCTTTGGATGTCATAGACCATGCAGTACTCAGAGTTGGTTTAGAGAAACTGAGAATAGGAAGGACATATGATTTTTAGACTTATTTCTCCTGAGTATTCTCACTCAAGATAGATTTTGACTCCAGGCGTAGAGATATGTGGAGAAGCAGCCTATTGGGAGAACAGTTTTATGTTTCACTTTACTTGTTTTGTGATTAAATATAGTATTAAGTGATTTGTATAGTTCTTGCATGATATTAAAAATAAAGACCTCTTCTTTATCAAAAGGTGTTTAGCATATATTTTGTAGGCTGTAATGATAAACATCATTGCCACCTAGTGCTAAAAGATGAGCAAGATTTTTCATCTTGCATTATTTTAATTAATGGTTTTAGCAACGACTCTTGATAAACTTCCAGACCAAGAATCATTTATTAAATTTATTTGTAATCATTTATTAAAAGTCCTACATCAAATGAATTTATAGGCATTGCTTTCTGCTATGCTTTTCTTACACATCCATCATTCTACATAAGTCAACGTCACTATCTCCTGTCTTCAAGTCTTTTCAACTTTACTAAAACAAAAGCCTTATTTCTCTTGGCTACGTTTTGTCCCTTGCAGCATAGTGCCTTTCAAATTTTAGAAAAAAACAATCTTAAGTGTTTTACTCATATCAACCCTGTGAGGTATAAGTATTTTCTTCATTTTGCAGAGAAAGAAATAGAACTAAGAAAGGTAAAGAATTGCTCCAGATTGCACAGCTAGTAAGTACTATGCTTGTGTACTATGCTTCAGTTCCATAAAGAATTAAATACTTCTTTAAAATTACTATAATTTAATAATCATCAAAAAGTCTAATGAAATATACATGAGATGAGATCTTACATAAACCCTTAATATTTAATGAATTATCTTTTAATAAAAACAATTCATTCATTCTATGTCTCCAAGTCTGTTTTAAGTTCTGCTAACTTTGACTTGGTTTTCTTCTACTCAAATGCCATTGGATATGTATGTAGTTGCAATCATATATACATTTCTGGTTCTGCTAATCTTACTTTGTATTATTTTGTATGTCTTTCCATGTTTGCTAATATTCTTCTTATTTATAATTTGTATGGCACCATAAGTTTCTATTCCATAATCTATTCAGCCATTGAGCTTATCCATTGTTTCTTTTTGAGGACTATTATTAAAAAGATTATTGTAATACTTTTATACATATATATTATATATACATCTAGGTATTTTTCTTGTAATGTTATTTCTAAGCAGTAAAGTTTTATTAATTGAATCATTGGATCAAAAAGTATGGTTGGTTTTATGATTGTTATTATATATTGCTATATCATTCAATAAATATTTTTACCAGTCTACAACCCATTGGCCTCCCTGTTACTACACAGATCTTACAATTGTTTTTTTCATTTCTATAGTTTCTTATATATCTTTTAAATTAATTTATCATATTTTAATGCTGGGATATTTATATATAATAGTATTGCTGGTTTTAAGCTATTTTTCTTAATACTTGCAAAATTTTTCTTTATGAATTTTGTTACAAAATTATTAAATGCTGGTCACTAAATTTTAAATATACTCATTTTGTTTGGAACCTTTTTACATAATATAATGGCCTTGCTTATCTTTTTCAATGCTTTTTCATTTGAATTCAGCTTTGACATATGTTCCTCCCACTTTTGTGATTTGGTAGTAGCATGATGCATTTTAGAACCCTTTTTCAGTATGAATCTATTTAAATTGTTCTTGATTAAATGCCTGTCTTATAAACAACATTTTTCAATTCTGTTCTTTAATCCATACTGACTCTTTCATTTTACAGGAAAGACCAGTCCATTAACATTTTTTGTTGTGATTGTTAGATTTGTATTTTGTTTAATTCTTTAGCAAATGGAATACACTTTCTTATTTTTATTGTTTGTTACTAGTGAAACTCTAGGAAAAATTACTTTAAACACATCTCCTCTATTCTATCAATAAATATGTAAGTTTCTTTATCCCAAACTTCTCCATTTTAAATGGTAAAATCTTTGGGATTATCCTACCCCTTCTTTTTCAAGATTCCAAAAGGCAGCCTAAGAACTAAAAGAAACCAGGCACTGCTATTTGAGTGCCCTTGGATACTCCCTCTCTTCTATATGTTGACCAGTCCTATCTCTGCCTCCTCAAAAAGTAGCTCAGAGCTTTACTTCATTCTATCTCTTGGGCCAACTGCCCCATTCCTAAAAGTCATTATTCAGGAACATGGTCACTCAAACTGCTTGAACAAGAAGGAATATCAAGTGCAATCTTTCTGTAAAGACAATAGATGCCCTAATACTTATCATTAGCCTTACCATTGCTTCCTAAGGTAGATTGGGGCTTACCATCTTCACTACCACTATGCCCAAACATTGCCAGCTGACCTGTCCCTTGCACCCTGAAGACAATCAGATTTTGTCATCTATTCTGTTTCTACTCTCTAAGAAAAGAAATAAGCATTTGTTAAGCATCTGCTGTGTGACAGTACTGTTCCAAGTGCCTTGCAAATATTATCTTATTTGATCTCCACAATAACCATGGGAGATAGAAGCTAATATTATCCCACTTTATATTTGAGGAAACTGAGGCAAGCAGAAATTAAGTGAGTAGCCCTGAGTCACACAGCAAGTAAGTATGTAAGTTGGAATTTTGAATCTGTGTCTTCCTGACTTCAGCCTAATGCTTTTATCCCCTATACTACCTAGCTCCCATTTTAGTTTAATCCATTTCTTCCTCTGCGTTCCAACTAAATTTTCCTATATATTTCATATCTTCTAATTGGAATAAGAGCCCCTTGAAAGTTTGAGCAGTTGTCTTGCTTATATTCTCAGCACTTAGAATAGAAATTTCCACATTTAATAAAGTATCTTGATAAATCCTTTTCCATTCTTTTCTTTCTTGTTCTCTCATTTTTCAACCTTCACTCAAGCAGTCAACATTCATTAAGTGCCTACCGTATGCCAGGCACTGACTAAGCTTTGGGAATATAAAAAGAGAGAGACAACCTCTGACTTTAAAGACCTTAAAGTCTAAGAGGGGAGAGAACATGCAGACAAATATATTCAAAACAAACTATATACAAGATAAATAGGAAGTAGTTAACAAAAGGAAAACACTAGTTAGGTAAAGTGTTCAGTAAAATTTGAGATTTAATTGTGACTTAAAGGAAGCCAGGGAAGTCAGTAGTGGAGGAGGGAGACTATTTCAGCAAGGTGACACAGAAATTGTAGAGCATCCAGGAGGCCAATGTCTCCAATTCAAAAATTAGGTATCTGAGAGTAATGATTGTGTGTGTGTGTGTGTGTGTGTGTGTATCAAATTTCTTGCCTTCTTAACAGGTAGGGGAGAGTAGAAGGAAGGAGAGAGTTTAAAACTGAAAAAATATATAGTAGATCTAAGACTGAAAAAGGAGAATGGAACTAACTTATAAAGGGCTTTGAATGCTGAACACGGTATTTTGAATTTAATTCTGGAAGCAACAAGGAGTCACTGGAGTTTATTGAGTTGCGGAATAAAGAGAATGTTCACATGATCAGACCTGCACTTTAGTGACTGAATGGAAGATGGGCTAGAGTTAGAAGAGACTCAAAGCAGGAAGATCCACCATCAGGCTGTTATAATAATCCAGGCATGAGATGATGAAGAATTGTACCAGAGAAGTGGCAGTATCAAAAGGGAGAAAGGCGCTTATCCCTGAGTTGTTGCAAAAAGTTGATGTGAAATTGGTAGGTGTTAATAACAGATGGTGGGGGGAGGAAGAAATAGTGAACAGTCCGGAATGACTTTTAGTTTGTGAGTCTGAAGGATTGGGAGGATAGTGTTGTCCTCTACTGTAGTAGGGAAGGTTTTATAGCAAAAGATAATAAGTTCTGTTTTGAATATAATGAGTTTAAAGTGTCTACTAGACATCCAATTTGAGATGTCTAAAAGTTAGAGATGGGAAATTGGAAGTCAGCAGAGAGTTGATTTGATAATCAGCAGTATAGAAGTGGTAATGGAATCCATGGAAGTTGATAAGATCACTAAGTGAAGTAGTATAGAGGGAGAAGAGGGCCAAGAATAATCCTCTGAAGGACACCTTTAATTAGAGGGCATGATCTGGAAGATCCAGCAAAGGAGACATTAAGGAGAAGGCAGATAAGTAGGAGAACAGGGAGTTAGTTAGTGGTATCCCAAAAAATCTTTTCCCCCTAATTTCTTTTATCCCATTCCTAACTCAGTGCTTTGCACTTACCTAGTAAATGCTTATTGATTAATTGATTTATTTGAAACACTCTCCAAAATTTAGTGATTTAAGCAATCCAGGACTTTAAAGCTAGCCACATTGTTTTAGCAGCTGGTTTATCTTGATTTGAGAAGTGTGAATTTTTCAATACCTGTATTTTTGTCTGGAATATTTTACTTTGTTCATAGGCTTCTTGAAATATATCTGCCTTTCCAAATGTTTCAGGGTCTGAATATTTTGTCAGTCTCTTGCCTTCAAAAAGCATACTGAGTTTTTCTGAGTAGATAATTCTGGGTTCATGACCCATGCTTCTTAATTTTATATATGTCAGACTCAACTTTGACTTATTCTCTCTTGTCCTCCTGGAAAAGTCTGCTGTCTTCCTGCTTTTTCTTCTTGATTTCTGTGTTCTTGTAGTTTGTAGTGTTTTTCCCATATTGTTATAATATTAGAGCTGTATTGTAATGTATGAACAGACAAAAGGAGTCTTCAGTTCTTCAGTAGAGTCTTATTTCTATGTATACTTTATGGCCACTTTTTTTTTTCTAATTCAGAGGATGTTTCTTTGATTATTTCCCAGAATTAAGAATTAATTTTCTTTTATTTTTCCAAATTGAAATTGTCGTTGTGATCCATCCTCTCTTTCACTTGAGTCTTCATGATTCCCCATTATTTATAGGTTATTCTTTAAAAAGTGTTTTTAGTTGTTTGGCATTGTATGCTACTGAGTTAAACTTGTTGTTCACTGCTTCTTTGGATTTTTAAAAAATTTTTCATACTATATGTATCATGGTCATTTTCATTAGCTCTTCATGATCTCTTTGAAGCGTCTCTTCCTTCTAGGATAAAAATATTTAGGTTTGAGTCCTGATTCTTACACCTAACTAGTAGTATGACTGTTAGCAAGTCATTTGACTTCTTCAAAGTCTTAGTTTTTTTCCTCTGTATATTGGGATGATAATAGTATTTCTACTACCATCTCAGAGAATTATTGTGATGAAAGTGGTTTATAAACAAATTATTATGTAATTCTTATTAATAATAGCAGTATTATCATCATGGCATTGTAATCATACATCATAGGTTTTTAGAGTTAGAAGGGGCCTCAGAAATCACCTAGTCCTCATTTTACAGATTAGGAAACTGAGACCCAGAGATACAAAGTCCACATTTATTTCAGGTCCTGATACCACATCTCTCATTACATATAAAAAATTTTCTATGAGAAAATGCATTCAGATTTCTAACTTTATATCTATGTCTCAAGATAAATCAATCAATAAACATTCATTAATAATCAGTAACTTTTATATAGTACTTACTTTGGGCCAGGCACTGTTCTAAGCACTTTATTATTTAATCCTCTAAGCATTCCTGGGAAGGAGATGCTATTATTATCTCTATTTTACACTTAAGGAAACTAAGGCAAACAGATTAAATGACTTGTCCAGGTCACACAATTAGTAAGTCAGAGGTTGGATTTGAACTAAGATCTTTCTGACTCAAGACCTGCCTTCTTATTCTTTGGATCTCACAGCTGTATCACCTGCTGTGTGCTAGGCATTATGTTACGTACTGGAGATATAAAAATAGGCCAAAAAATAGTCCCTGCTGTCAAGGAGCTTATAATCCAGTGGGGAAAACCATCCAAGATTGGAAAATCAACTTTCCCCAATTTACTCCTCCTGCAGCAATAGAACTGAGAACTTCTCCAGATTCAGATTATTGGTTGCAGTGCCTGTGGCTTAAAAAATGAGTTTCCAGTGGGATATGAACTAAGATTCAAAGAATCAATAGGATATAAGTGAGGAGCTGTATAAACCTGTGACATATTATTCATATAATCACCTCTCAGACATTTTTAAGGCTTTTCACCAACTATTATCTCCTCTTTTTTTTTTTTTTTTTTTGAGAATCTTAGAGATTGGCCAACTTGTTTCCTTTTCCACATTTCATTTTTGTTCTTGAAAACAACAAACCAAGTCAGGAACACAGAAGATCAAAATGAGGTATAAAGAAAGCAACTCAGGCTACTTAAACTGACAGGCTGGAATAAAACAGGGCTAGAGAGGCATTTAATCAAGCATTAATCCCTTGTCTTCACTTTGTGGTACCCATTATTCACCTGATTGCATCCTAAAAATTAATGATCCTTTGCAGAATTCAGGTGTGATTTTAGACAATACGGCATCTACTAATACTTATTGATTCCTTACTATTTGACATAAATATTGATTTAATTATCTGATTTGGTAGAAGGATGTCAGCAAAACATGCTTAAATTTGCATTATAAGTCACTGATTATATCAAGCATCCTCTTCTTGCAGCTATATGGCTTTGGGGTTCACATGTCTTTTAATCTTCCTGTGATGAGAGTTGTCATTTGTCTAAAATTATTCTTTCTAAAATGCCCACAAACCAATGTTTTGAATCACAATCTGAATGAAACTTCTTAAGCCTATTACACATGAAATATTGTGATGTATAAAATATAATTTCATGTGCTCTGCTTCCTAGGAGAGTATTATCTCACTTAGCCAACAGTAGACTAATACCATAAATGATGAACAAATGCATTGATTCATGATTACATTGAATGTTAGATTGAGTAAAGACCCTAAATCAATAACTCACCAACAAATATTTATTAAAATGCCTACTGTGTTCCAAGTACTATACTAGGTACTTGCAAAGATAAAAATGAAATAGGTTCTGTCCTCAGGGATCTTAACATTATACTAGGGCAGATTAAATGTATATCTTAATTTAATCTCCAAATTGTACAAATGAAAAAAATATTAAAAAAAATATTAAAAAAAAAAAAGAAACTGAATCCCACAAAAGTTGATAATTTTCCTGAAGTATACTATTTCACAACAGTGACAGATTCTGGATGAAAACTTTAATCTGCTTTTTTTTTTTTTTACTTAGTGTTGTTTTTGTCTTAGTCTTTAAACTTTATCTTCAGCATGCTATTAAATTATACTGTGATGTCCTTTGAGATCACTCTAGCTTTGGCTGAGGAGAGAAACTGAAAGTGCCAACTTTTGTGAGAGCTAATACAATGCAGGATCTATTTCTGTGAGCAACTAAGATTCTTCAGTATTTAAATTCCATGGGTTGAGAAAATTAATTGTTTTCTGATTATTTCTTTTCTTTAAACATAAACTGAACATAATGAAATCTGAATTGCATGTTCTGAATTCCTCTCCTGTTCAAAACTGTCAGTAATTTTGATTTTGCTTTAAAAAAAATCTATCAATCAAACATTTATTAAACATCTATTATATGCTAGGCCCTGTATTAAACTCTGGAAAACAAAAGATAAATATAACCCATTTTATTGGTTTTCAAAAAAGCTAATTTTCCATCTTTCTAAGATTACAAATATGGGAAAAATATGCAAAGTAGAATGGCAGCTCCTGGGAAGGAGACCTGTTCAAAAAATAGTTTCTCTTCTCAGTATGCTTTTGCTTTTTAGTTTGATGATTTATATCCTACAAATTACACAAATGTATCACATGAACATCAAGAAAACAGATGTTGGGGGGTTTTGGAGTGGGTAAAAGGCAGCAGTGTTGGCAAACTGGCAAAATCATGTTTTGATAACCACCTGCTTTGCATTTAGACCATCTGAACCATCTGCTTTTATATTCTGTTTATCCACCTTAAGCCATTTCAGAGCCTTAAAGTACTAGGGAATTTTTCACAGTTAGCTGTAAAACCAATTCGCTTTTAATAAGCTTGTGGTTTTAGAGTATCCCCATTCAATCATCAAGAGAATTGTTGTTTTTTGTTTGTTTGGGTTTTTTTTGAAAATTGTTGTTTTTTAATTTAGGTGCAGTATGTAATATGTTATATAATTAAAATGCTTTTTTTCTTCACAGTTATTTATCTAGGCATCAAAATTTAAATTGCTCAAATAGATACATGGCCATAACAAAATACATTAATAACAGATACATAATGATCAAATATAAATGACATATTAGTTACCTTTTATTTGAAAAAATAAAACACTTCATGAAAATTCACCTTTCCATATCACTTTCAAATAATTTTCTATGCACTCAGAAAGGATTCTTAAGTTTTATGTTTGAATTATAAATGTTGTCTAACCATATCAGAAGATCTGCTCCAATGATTAGGATATTATCTTAAATAGTAGTTTTGATTCATGTGAATTTAGGAAAAGACCTTAAAATGAGTGAACTTTTCATTTATTATGTTCCAAGACCCTTCTGAACTTTCTTTGCTTTTATTAGCCACTCCAGACTTGGCTCAAGTGTTCCCTTCTGTTTTGAGGCTCTTCTTGGTTTCTCTTTACCCAACATTTATTACTGGGGTACCCTAACAGAATGCTTACTCTTGGAGGGTAAGACTTTTTTTTATCTTTGTCTTTGTATCTTCCAGTGCCTGGCATTTAGTGAATTTAACTAAAAAGGAATCAATGGCCTTTTCTTTCCCATATCTCATCTTTTCAGGCTTTCTTTTGTGCATTTTAATTTGAGAAGATAGGAAAGGAAAATGAGCAAATGTCTCTTCAAGAGGTTAGCTCCTTCCAATCCTGCTTCTTTTTTGTATTATCTATTTTTACCAGAATTGTATGGGCCAGCAACATTCAGTGGCCAATAGATATTGTAGTTAAATTGAATGGCAATGCTATGGTTTGTTTAACCCTCACTAATAGCAAAAAAAAAAAAAAAAAAAAAAAAAAAAGGTGCTAGACAGAAGCTAAAGATAAGATGTCTAGGACAGAGACTCAGCTTCTTTGTTATATTAATAGTCATGATCCATATTTAACCAGCAACTTTCCTAGAACTGACCATGCATCCCTTAATAGAGAAACATAATTGACTAAAACAAAACAACAAAAAAAAAGACAACCTTTTCAGGCTAGAAAGATAAAGGTTAAAAGGATAAATATAATTCAGTAAACCATGAAATGTTCGAGCTAGAAACATCTTATTTCACAAATAAGTAAATGATAAGAGAGAATATATAACTTGACCAAAGTCAGCAAATTTTGAATTAGTTTAATTCAATTCAACTCAACAAGCAGTTATTAAGCAATTAGCACAGCCAAGTGCTATGTTGCATATTAAGAACAGAAACAAAGATGTGACAAACTCTGCTCTAAAGAAGCTTGTGCTCTAATGAGTATAGAACACAAATAATTGAGATACAAAAGAGATTGAAACAGATTTTTTCCAAAGAGATAGTCATTGTGCTATAAGGAATCTGAGGAGGAAGAGATAACTTGGACCCAGGGTCTGAGAGAAGTTATGGAAGTCATTAGTCATAGTGCTGGGAGCACTAGCCTGAAGGGTGATGAGGCAGACTGGAGAGTCATTCAGTTTAGCTTTGTGACACTGGACAATTCACATAATGTCTCTGGGTCTCAGTTTTCCATCTTCAAAAGGAGAGTTTGTACTAGATAACCTTTAATGTCAGCTCAAGAACTATAGTACTGTGGAATATAGAATACGTGAAGAGAAGTGGGAGGTAAAGTTAGAAAGACAGTTAAGAAGCCAGACTATAGAAAAATGTTAAATATTAAAAATTTATACTTGAACTAGTAGACAAGGAGCAACTTTTAAGTCTTTTAAGAATGAGATTCTCAGCAGTGCATTAAGAAGATTGCTTAGCCATAATATGGACCTTGAGCCTTAAACATGTTCAATTTAGATCGGCTAAATGACAATTACATCTTATATCTCTGCTTCAAAAGATCCATCACTTCATCTCTGAAATTATTTCTTTCACCAATACACATGACAGCCTTTCTACACTTTAGGAAATAATCTTTGGTAATCTCTGTGGTGAAATGAAATTCAACCATAATAACCAGTCTTCTAATAATGAACCATACTTGGGCCGATATTTAGACAATATCTTTATCCTCCATTGTTATCCATATAACCTCAATAGAACTATAGGAAGGCAGGACCATAGCATATTGATTTGGACCCCTTAGGTAGAATTTCTGGGAAAGCATGAATGAGAATGGCACAGGATCAGAAACCATGGATGGGTGGCAATCTAAATCACTAGAGGTAGTTCCCACTAACTAGTAAAAATGGCAGTGATTGAGATGGCTAAGATTTGGGTGGGGTTGACCAGAAAAGTTTTAGTGGATAAAAGAAAGTCAGAAGTAAAAGTAGGGTAAAAACTAAATATTTACAAGTATAGTGAGGAATTAAGAACCAAAAATTATTCAAATGATTTTAAAACTGGGGACCTGGGTTACCGATACCATTTCTGATATTGTAGAAGTAGGAAAAAGTAGGAATCTTATTTTAATAAGAAGGATACTGAATTTAGTTCTAGGTAGGCTTTAATTTAGGTAAGCATCCAAATCCAATATTCTATAGATAATTAATAAAGTACTATAGAGAACTGAAGGAAGCAGAAGATGTAGATTTGGAGTCATTTAAGGCAAAGAACAATTGAAATCTTGTGAACAAATAAGCTCCTCAATGGATTATTTGTTACAGAGCCCTTTTCCAAGCTTTAGGAAATACTTGCACTTGTACCATGATGAGAAAAATTTACTAGAAGAAATTAAAAATAGATAACTCAGAAAATAGAATGTTCTAAAAGTTAAGGATACCTCAGAGTATTAAAGGATTTGATGGTTATCCTCAATGCCTTTCTGGATTTAAGTGTCTAAGAAGAATGAAAACATGGTTTCCCCATCCCCCCTTTCAATATTAGTTGCCAATTTTATATAATTTAGATTATAGGAGACAGTGTGTGACAGTGCCCTGAAGAGCTGGCCTTGAAGCCAGAAGACTAGGTTTTACATCCCACATCTGATACACACTGTTGCATGATCCTGGGCAAGGCATTTAACTTTTCTCTGCTTTTGTCAGTACTTCAGCATTTTTTATTCACCAGGCTTTTTACTTGGCAGTGGAAGTACGTTACAAAGAATAAAACAATCCTTAATCTTATAGAACTTACATTAGGATATGGGAGACAGCAAGTTGTGTCTGACACTTCCCATGGACCACATCTAGGCCCTTCTGTCCTCCATTTTCTCTCAAAGTTTGTCCAAATTCGTGTTCATTATTTTCGTGACATTATCCATCTCACCCTCTGCCATCCCCTTTTCAAGGCTTTTGCCTTCTATCTTTCCCAGTATCAAGGTCTTTTTCAATGAGGTAGAAAACAGCAAGTAGATATATATGTCTGTCTGTATGTATATATACATTTATAGCATAAATATAAAGTTAATAATTGGAATATAATTACAAATTAGTTAAATACAGAGCAGTTTGGCAAGAAGGACATTAGCATTTGGGAGGACTAAGAAAGGCTTAATCCAGAATATGGTGCTTGAGTTATATTTAAAGGAAGAGAGGATGTGTTTATAAGGTGGAAATAAGGAAGGAGCAGAGGCAATTAGATCACTCTATCCACTGATAGAGCATTAGACCTAGATTCAAAAATATCTGAGTACAAATCTGGGCTCAGATACCTACTAGTTGTATGTCACTGAACTAATCAATTAACCTCTGCATGTCTGAATCCATCATAGAAGGAAATAGCAAAACACTCCTGTGTCTTTGCCAAGAAAACCCCAAAGACAGAATGGTCATGAAGTCACAAAGAGTAGGGCCTGTCTGAACAACAGTAAAGGAAGGAGTATTTTCCAGGGATGAAAGATGACTGGTACAAAGACAGGAGTTAGAGTTTCATGTGTGAGGAACAGATAGGTCAGTTTGACCAAACCATAGAATGTAGGAGTAATGGCCTCTGAGGTTGGAAAGATATTGAAACTAGGTTTGATGGTTTTAACAATTAAGCAGAGGTATTTATATCTTATCCTAGAAGCAACAAAAAGTTGATTGACTAAATGAGTCGCATGATCAGATCTGCACTTAAGGAAGATTACTTTGGCAGTAGTACTGCATAGGATGGATTGTTGTAGAGGTAAAATACCCAAGGCAGGAAAATCAACTAAAAGGCTGTTAACAATAATCTAGGTGAAAGATGATGAGAGCCTTATCTAAGGATAGTAGCTGTGTGAGAGAAAGTGTCATGTGAGAGATCATGTGGAGGTAAAAATAGCATGATTCAGCCACTGATTATACATGTGAGGTGAGAATCAGTCAGTATTCAAAGGAGAACCACCAAAGCAATGAACCTGGGACAGTGGTGGTTCTTGCAGCAGAAAGAGGGATATTTTAAAAAGTGTTGGGGGGAAAGAAAATAAGTTTAATGTTTGAGTTTGAGGTATTTACAGGATATCCAGTTTAATATGTCTAGTAGGCAATTGGCAATAATAGAATTAATGCTCAGGAAAGGCTAAGGATGTATATGGATAGATGATAGGTAGATAAATATCACCCTGTAGAGATGTAATTAAATGTAGGTCTAAGACAAAACCTTCAGGAATTTCCATTGGTAAAGGTAAATTTCCACCTGGGATTGATTGAAATAACAGGTCTAATCCCTATGTCTAGTCTTATATTTCTTATATGTTCCACTATTGCTATGTAGCAGAATTCTGGATCCAGTTCTTTATTGGCTAAAGAATTCCACAAATAAAATTATTAGTTTATTCATTGACTTGAGTGGATGGTAATGATCGAATTGGCAAATGCCTATCTCCTCTAGAAACTTGTCTCTCCCTTTAATTATACACTCTATATTCTCTCATCTCTTTCATACCCAACTCTTTTCCTTCTCCTTACCAGCATTCCCAGATTCTCCCAGCCTAAAAAAAAGTTGCCATCTGATCCTGCTATCTCTTCAGGTTACATATTATCCTATATCTTTCTTATTAGCTCCTTACAGTCTCTCTTCTGATTCTATCCTGCAGAGACAGCTCATACAGAGGGAAGAATCATGGATCTCCAGCCAAAGGGACTGGATTCTAACTTCATCTCTGATGCTCATTAGCTGAGGGAGGGATGTCTTAAGTCTGTAAAATGAAGATATACCAAATGTTCTATAAGGTCTCTTCTAAATCTAAACCTATGATGCTATGGAATTATTTTCTCCAAAGTAATCAGCAATTTCCTAACAACCTTTTTCTCATTGACCTTTTCTCAATCCTTGTCCTTTTTAATCTCTGAAGTTTCTGACATGGTAGACATTCTTTGCTCCCCAGGTTTCTAAGACCTATGCTTTCCTGGTTCTTCTCTTATATTTTTGGATGTTAATAAAGCAGTCAGAACAGATTCCATATGATGGCCCCAATCATTTCACTTAAAAACTAACCTTAAGTCAAGGGCCAAAAAGCTGGATATAGCAGTGTGAACAAGAATATAATTCAGGAAGAATTAGTAAAATTGTTTTTTCCACTAGTTAAAATAGAAATGCCTAAGTCCAGAACAACACAATGCCAGTGATTTTTTTTTATCATTAGCATGTATATAGATAAGCAACAGAATAGAAAAGAAGTGGTAATCCAGAACTAGGATTTGGGCATTTGGAGGCCAATAGAATTCATTTTCATTTAATTTCTTATTTTTCCAATTCCCTCCTTTTGCTATCTCATTTATTCTCCAGAAGTTTCTTTTCTTCCTAAGATAGAAAAGGAGTTATTTTTTCCTAATTCTTAGTCTTTAACTTGATATTGACAGTTCTTATTTCCCTCTGTCATCTCCCTCTCCTCTCCCTTTTTAGGCACCCTTCCTTTCTGTAATTTAGTCCCATCAAAAAGAAAGGAAGGAAGGAAGGAAGGAAGGAAGGAAGGAAGGAAGGAAGGAAGGAAGGAAGGAAGGAAGGAAAGAAAAGAAAAGAAAAGAAAAGAAAAGAAAAGAAAAGAAAAGAAAAGAAAAGAAAAGAAAAGAAAAGAAAAGAAAAGAAAAAACCCACCAAAAAACATTTATTTTACTTTTAGCTTGTATTTCTGTTGTCTGGAGTTTTTGAAAAGCAAACAATTTCTTCAATTTCAGTTTTCTTTCAAGTTATGTTTGGAACATCTCTTTTTTTGATGTTCATCTTTTTTTTTCCATTAAATGCTTAGTCTCAAATTTGTGGGTCAACTTGGGTTCCATCTTCCTTGGCTCTATAGAACACATTGTTTCATTCCCTTCTGCATTTTCTGGCAGATGCAGAATAGTGTTATGTTATTTGAATTTCCTCTCATTTATTTTCGAAGGTTTTTCTCTTGGTTGCTTGCAGAATTTGTTATTTTTTAGTGTAATTGTTAATGTAATTATAGGGATATCTTGGAGTTTAAAGCATACATTTTGTTTTTGTGGAGGCAATCTGTATATCTGTATATTCTTTTAATTGGTGCTTTATTTTCTTTGTTCCGAAGTTCTAGGCAACTTTCTTGTTTTATCTTTAGCATTGTGGTATTAAGGTTTTTTTTTTTACTTGTATTCTTCAGGAAGACCTATGATTCTCAAATTATTTTTATTTCTCCTGTCCTCAAGATAAATATACTTTGGTTGTATCTTATGTTCTTTTAATATTATTGCTTTTTGTTCTCTTCTTCCAGATTAACCTTTACTTCCTTATATTTACATTGCCAATCAGTAATTCTCCTTTTTGTTTCTTTGGTGAAACTTGCCATGGTGGATTCAAGTTTTTTCTTTTCTGCCAATCATTTTGCTATGCTATGCGGGCCATAAATTCTACTTTCATAATGTCTTTTTTTTCTTTTGAACTATTTGGGAATATCCTGCTATGGGTCTATATTATCTTGTGAATTTGCAGGATCTTCTTCCTTATCAGGTATTTTATTCATTTTCTTTTGGATAGTTAGATGCACAGTAGAAGGGATACTGAGCCAGCAGCCACAAAGACCTAAGTTCAAATCTAGCCTCAGATGTTTACTGAGTGATTTTAGGCAAGTCATTTAACCCCTAGCTATCCATTTCCTCAATTGTATATGCCATTTTTACAATGGGAATAATAATAGCATCTGCCTCCCAGAGTTGTTGTGAAGATCAAATGAGATAATATTTGTAAAGCATTTAGCATGGTGCCTTGCACATAGTAGATACTTAACAAATGCTTGTTTCCTTCCTTTCACCTTGATATTTATTTCACAACTATCTGGACTCTTTTACTTGAACTGGGGGCACAGTACCTTTTGTTATTAATATTTCCCTGTTGTAAAGCATTTGCTTAGTCTCAGATTTTTGGTTTTGTTCCTCTTGAGATCTTTGGTTATTTAAGTCTTTTTATATCTTTATTTTCCCCCTTCTTAATCACTTTTTGACTACTTCCCCTTTAGTGATGTTTTCTCTGGAAGCGGGGCTAAAAAAGTTGTCTCATTTGTCTTGGTCTAAGTCCCAAACTAACTTATTGGGGGGACAGAACTGGTCCCAGCTGGTAACTAAGATCTTTCAGCCTTATGTGGAGAACCTCACAAAAATGCATGATTTGTGCCCCAGTTCCACCTGCTCCTTAGTTCTCTGGATAAGCTCCATTGTGGCACACAGAACAGTCCTACTGCTGTCATAGCTCAAGCAAGTTTCTGCCCTTTAGATTTCAACAGCACTAGGAGAGAGGAAGGATAGAGTTGCTCTGTTGAAAACATATATATTAGCTTGTGCAGACCCCCTGTAGGAGTGGTACTCTTTGGGAAAAGGGGTGCTCAATGAGCTCCTTATAGGCTAATGAATAGCCTTCTCTGTTAATTCACAGGCCACATATTATTTGTTAGTTCATTGAACTGGCTATTGTAATTCCTCATTTATGAAGACAGCTAGAATTGCCTTTATTTCTTGTGCATAATTTTGTTTTCGAGAGGGGTCATGTTTGGGTTTTTTGTTTTGGTTTGACTGGTTGTATCACATGTGGAAGATATGTTTTCTATATTCAGGAGCCTGATGACAACATGGTCAAGTAGTGAAAACCCTGAGCCAGGAATCTGTAATTGGCTTTTGTACCATTTCTCACAGGAACATTTTGAGGATAAATAAAACCACTGGAAGTTTTGAAAGGTGAATAAAAACACAATAAATGAGTAATCCAGACAATTAAAGTAAGTAAAAGAAATAACATTTTCAGAAGAAAGAGAAAAGTGTCACAGGGTATGGTAGGTATTTTTGTAATTTAGGTGGGGTTATTTTGGTTAATTTACAATTTTTAAAGCAATGATTCTATAAATATAATGCTTTCAAAATGCTAGAAAAATGTTCATTTGAGAAAAATGTCTATATAAATTTAACAGTGTAAATATGCTATTCTTCACAACTTGATTTTATTTCACCTCGAAATTTTTCAAATATAAACATTTGTGAAGGTTTTATGAATTGTTGATGAAGATTCTTTGACTCAAAGGGAAATATGCAATAATATTTTTTCTTTAATTAATAATCAGGGGGCAGCTAGGTGGCGCAGTGGATAGAGCACCAGCCCGGAAGTCAGGAGGACCTGAGTTCAAATCTGGTGTCAGACACTTAACATTCCCTAGCTGTATGACCCTGGACAAGTCAGTTAACCTCAATTGCCTCAGTAAAAAAAGAAAAAAAAAAATCAGGGTAGGTTTTCTGAAGAAGGTGAATTTAAGTGAAGGTAGAGAGATGGTGACCCACATAGTGAAACATTGTTATTTTTTTTGGATAACAGGTCATCAACATAAAGTTAAATTGCAATGTAATACAAGATTATTTGTGTCTGGGAAATAGAAGCATTGTTCATCATGCATAATTGAACCAAGCTGATATTTTGTAGGTATTAAACCAAAAAAAAAAAAAGGGGGGGGAAGATAAGTACCAAAGCCACAACTATTATAGCTATTACAGGAAATGGAGGGAATTAATAATAAAAGGCAAGTATAGGACCTCATAAATACATCCTTATCACAGGAGTGATGCATTAAGAGAATACCCTGATTAATTTGACAATTTATTCCTAGAATTAAAGTACAAATGTTTAAGAATTCATTTGTAAATATCCAGACTAACAAAGGAAAAAATACCTCACCCTCCCATATTCAGGTTTTTAAAAGCAGTTTTTTGTGGTTATGGGGAAATAATGTTCTTAAAAAGAAACTTATCAACTAATAAAAATATAGTAGATATGCACATTTTTAAAGAAATAAGCCATGTTTGAAGTTCTTTTAAAAATAGCAATATTTCTGAAGGTCATTGAACTCATGGCTGATTTTGACTCTGATTTGATGAGCTTGTATATTGTACCACCTACTTACAGGCTTGTTGTGAGAATCTATTGCACTACTGTTTTGTATTTTGTGACCACAAAGTGTTATAACAATATAAAATATCTTCATTGTAATTTACCCTGAAAATCTGCTAACAGCTATGATTTCTAAGTGGCTATACATTAAAAGGATCCTAAGGAAGACCGTAAAAGAGACACATTTTTATTTATCAACATCTGTTAACCTACTGTGGCAATGTTCCTAATTGAATGGAACTTCCTTGAATATTTTTTGTAACAATAGATTATTTAATTATTAATATATTAATCATGAACCTAAATGCCATCTTCTAGAAAAGCATTTATAGAATAAAAAACAGTTTAAGAATTTTCTTGAGTCTTTTATCATAAGTGTGTATATACATGTTTTGTTTTTATACATACACATTATAGAGTATAAGTGAAGCTTTGTTTTTCCTTCATCTTTTTGATAAAGGACCACATTTGCCAAAATAGTTAATAGGACACAAATATAGACATTTTTTGTGATGTACCATGTAAATGAAAACCTTTGTAGTTACATGTTTTTGTAGCTAGAGAATTGTTTTAAAAGGCATGTAATTTATTAGCTATTGGTAGCTGCTTTATTGCCTTGCTGCGCTACAGTAATAAATAAAAGAAAGTGAACTGATTTTACAAATGGCACACAAGGTGCACATTTTGTGAAAAAAAAGTCTTTTTTTAAAGAATTGGCATTAAATCCTTTTTTTGTGATGACAAAGAGGCTAAGAGTGCAAACTGTATTTTCTGTTTATCGAAAACAGAGTCTTTTTTTCTCGGGGGCATTTTTCCCTATGATCATCAAGGGATTTCAAAAGCAATAAAGTGTGGAATCATTGTTCGACTTGAACAGTATTAAAACTTAGGTTTTAATTTCAGTGAAGTAATAAGATTTGAACCTGTCTCACATTACAGCACTGTAAGGCATTTAGCAATTGTATTTTAAAGGAGGTTTTTAAAATGCAGCTCACTTGTAAGCTAACTGTCTGTCAGTAATTAATAGTTTTTCTTTAGCATAGGCTGTTGTGATCATACTAAGAAGTACCTGAGTTTTTGGTAACAAATTATGATAATTGTAAGGTTGTTAATTTCTAATTAGTTTAAATCTATAATAATGTTTGTCTTGCTTCTCAGGCTGCTTAGGAGTAGAGAGAGAGAAAAAAAAAGAGAGCCCCTGAGTGGCTGAGTTTTTAAAAAATATTGAATATACTTGCACATGCAAATTTCTATCAGCTCACACCTAGTTAAAGTATATGTCAGCCTCCTTGTATATTAACCAGGTCTTTTATCCTTCTATATAATTTTCAGTTCTTGAGCTATCATATTATTTGTATATGTAAAGGATGCCCACATATCAGGTGTTACATGCAAGGCTAAACTAAATCTGACATGCTGTACTCTACATGAAACTTATATCAGCTTCACAGAAAAGGTTTAAAATATGAACATTTCTATTGGGTAAATATGGCAACATGCTTGCCGGTGAAAGATTGTATTTACCATTTTGAATTGCAGCTGAAAATAATTGCATATACAAAGGGAAACATATGTACAATGGAACGTTTTTAAAGGAGCCATCAATTTTTAACATTTGAGGGTTGAGCTATGACCTTTTGTGATGATTGTGAACAGTAACTGCTTCCATTAGCCATAAGGTTTGTTTCTTTATTTTAGTAGATGGCCTGGACTGTAAATATTGGAGAATCTAAAATAAATCAACATATTATCCTAAGGATACAAAATGTAAGAGCTATTTGTGGTTGGAAACCTTTGACAGATAGTTTGGATGAAGCAGATGATTGCCTGCCTGCCTGCCTGCCTGCCTCTCGTATCTGGTCTCCATTGCTATGCCTGCAGGCAGTTTAGTGTTATAGTTGTATATTGATGTCAGGGTTACTACTGAGTGGCTAGCAGTGACAGATGTCTATAATTACAGGCAATGCTTCCAGTATTTCAGAAAAGCCAGCCTATGTTGAACAATTATCTTATTTCTGGCTTGCCAAAGAGTGTGTTCAAATTGCTAGTATTAGCAATGGTGGATATAGTGCCTCATTTGCTGCCTTGGGACAAATGTGGGGAAATGTGGTTATAAAACTTAGATGCAAAATCTCTTTTCAACATGTTGAATTACTTAAGTTCAATGTTTTCCTAATTTTTATCTCTCTGTAGCATTTCTGTGGAAGGATTCTCGAAAGTACATTCAGCATACTTATTGAGTTTTGCTTTCCCTCTAGGCCCAAGTTACTCCCCTGTGCCAATCTCCCTGGCTTTGCAGAACAGATGCATTCCAACAAAGTTGACTATTAAGTGAATTTTTGCAAAGTGAGCCACATTTTCCCATTGACTCACATTGCAAAATTGAAGATATATTCCCATAGAAAATATGTGCCAAAAAATCGAGTTAGAAATTGGGGGTGAGAGAAATTTTCTAATGATGGCCAATACTATGATATGAAAGATATTTGTAAACCTTATAGAGATGATGATGATGGTGATGACAATAACAACTAGCATTTGTATAGAACTTTAAAGTTTTCAAAGTATATTACAAATGTCTTATTTTATTCTAAAAAACCTGGGAAGTAAGTGTTACTAATATACCCATTTTACAGATGAGGAAAATGAGGATAAAATAAATTAAATAATTTACCCAGGGACACACACTTATTAAATTTGAACTCAGGTTTTCTTGACTCCATGTTCTACACTCTATCCATTGTGCCATCTGACTACCTATCTTTCTTGGGATTTGAAATTATCATCTAATATTTTGTTTTTTATTATCAGTTTATTCCACACTTGTGGTCATATCTCCTACTTCTGAAGCATTTTTCTACCTCCTGCCATTTTCTCATAATTCAGCAGCTTCTATCCCATAAGTTGACCCAATGCCTAGAGTTACTTTCATAGGTACATTCCAGTAACTCTGCATTCCTTTTTACATGATCTATAACTTCTGGGGAAAAATTAGCACTAAGCTTCAAATTTTGTCAGTAGATAGTATTGCTAATTATGTGATGTTCTCTGATACTTTAATTCCTCGAGTTTACAATTCTACTTTATTTAAAATGAATCTACTACTTTGCAAATAACCAAAAGTTTAAAATTATGTATACTATGATTATTAAGAGAATGGTGCCTTAATTGTACCAAAGTTGTGAGTTTGGTCCCTGAATTAAGCCATTTCTTTTAATCCATAGAAAATTCTTCTACATCTTCATCATTACATCACTAACCTTGGCCAGTCATCTCATGGACACTGGGCAAGAAACTGTCAAAAGGCAAACATATCTTTCTTTTTCTTTTTTTAAAAAATACTTTTTATTTGCAAAACATATGTATGGGTAATTCTCCAACACTGACTCTTACAAAGCTTTCTGTTACAAATTTTTCCCCCCTAATCCCCACCCCTCCCCTAGATGGCAGGAAATCCACTACATGTTAATTATGTTAAAATATTGGACAAATCGAATATATGTATACATATTTCCATAGTTATCATTGTTGTGAAAGAAAAATCATATCTATAAGAAAAAAAATCAGAGAAATGAAACACAATGCAAGCAAATATCAATAAAGAGCATGAAAATGTTATGTTGTGGTCCACATTTCATATACCTCTCTCTGGGTGTATATGGCTTTCTTCACTGAACAGTTGGAACTGGTTTGAAACATTTCATTGTTGAAGAGAGCCATGTCCATCAGAATTGATCATCATATAGTAAGTATTGTTGTTGCTGTGTATAATGATCTCCTGGTTCTGTTCATTTCACTCAGCATCAATCCATGCAAATCTCTCTAGGCATCTCTGAAATCATCCTGCCGGTGCAAACATATCTTTCTGCTGAAACAGTTCAACTCAAAAAACATTCCCTACTAGCAAAATATCAGTAGATTCATTTAAACAGTATTAGATCATAGATCATAGAAAATTGAATTGGATCTTAAAGACCACCTACTCCAGCTCCCTAATTTTTTTTTTTTGCTTTTTGCTGAGGCAATTGGGGTTAAGTGACTTGCCCAGGGTCACACAGCTAGGAAGTGTCTGAGACCAGATTTGAACTCAGGTCCTCCTGATTTCAGGGCTGGTGCTCTAACCACTGTGCCACCTAGCTGCCCCCCAGCTCCCTAATTTTATAGATAAGGAAATTAAGATCAAGCAAGAATTGACCTCGTTACTTTACATAGCCAATTAGTGAATGTCAAAACTAGAATAGTCACTCTTCTGACTTTTAGTCCAGTGGGTTGTTGAAATCCCCCCACTATTTTGCCCTTATCTCTTGAGTGGTGAAGTGCTAAAATAGAAAGATTACTGGATCAGGAATCAAAGGATCTAGGTTTGAATCTCAACTCTATTGCTTCTTACCTCTATGGCCTTAAAAGGAAGTTTCTTAGCTTCCCTGAATCCCATTTTCCTCTTCTATAAAACAAGGGGATAGGAATAAGTAAACACTAACAATCTGACATATAGGGACACCATTGCTCTTCTTTTGGCCGGATACCATAGTGTTTTGTTTGTTGTTTGTCCTTTGTTCTCAAAGAGGACCATGACATCAGGAAAATGATGTGTTGACTTGCAAGTGAATTGCATTTGAATGAGGCAGGACTATGCAAAATCACCAGCCTCACTCTCTCCCCAAAGCCACCAGTCCAGTGGCAAAACATAGAGTAGGACAACTGGAGATGGCCCAGGATGCAGCTGGAGACATTGGCCTTTTTGAGCTAAGATCTTTCCCACATCTCATTTTGTCTGAGGCAACCCCCATTCATTGATTAAAGATAGATTAAGTAAGATTAAGATTAGGTACAGAAGTAGTGATAGGATCACTCTTCCTCTGCAATCCAGAAAAAGCCAGTATAACTTGAGCAAATAGAAACTAAGGAACCTAACAAGAAAATAATTGAGGACAACTGTAAGTATTGATTTTTCCCACCTGGACAATTCCTCTCTACTTAGACATTACAGTTGCTTTTAAAAAATATGTTTCCCTGAATGGATGCCTATCAATTGGAGAGTGGTTGAATAAATTATGGTATATGAATGTTATGGAATATTACTGCTCTGTAAGAAATGACCAGCAGGACGATTTCAGAGAGGCCTGGAGAGACTTGCATGAACTGATGCTGAGTGAAATGAGCAGAACCAGGAGATCATTATACACGGCAACAACAATACTTTATGAGGATCAGTTCTAAAGGACATGACTCTCTTCAACAATCAAATGCTTCAAACCAGTTCCAGTTGTTCGGTGAAGAAGGCCATATACACCCAGAGAGAGGGATGTGAAATGTGGACCACAATATAACATTTTCGTCCTCTCTGTTGAGGTTTGCTTGCATTGTATTTCCTTTATCGGATTATTCTTTCTTGTAGATACGATTTCTCCTGCACAAAAAATGATGTGTGGCAATAACTATACATATATTCGATTTCTTAAGTATGCTAACATAATTATCATGTAGGGATATCCTGCCATCTAGCGGAGGGGTGGGGAGTAGGGGGGGAAAATTTGTAACAGAAAGCTTTGTAAGGGTTAATGTTTAGGAATTACCCATACATATGTTTTGCAAATAAAAAGTATTAATAAATAAATTAATAAATTAAAAAATAGATATGTTTCCAAAAATCCATGATTTCATTTGTATGGTTAATCCACTTGATATTAGTGTTCTATTTCCTTACCATAGTGTTACTGCTAAAGTTAACTGAAAAAGTTAATGAATCTTTATAAATGTCCTAATCAATTTTAGGGTAACATGTAGATTCACTATGTTTTTTCCAGAGTACAATAAACACAGCACAAAACTAAATATGATGATTTTTAAAAGTTAACACACATGTAGAAAATGGACTTCAGTCACTATTTTCAGGAACAATGTGTTTCTGAATATGTTAAACTTGTTCCAGTAAGACTAGACTATGACACAAATTAAAAGGCACAATGCAGCATAATGAAGATGTTTTCTAATGATTTTTATGAGTTAAAGAGAGTCATGTAGTCAAGGAGGAACAGATTTGGGAGTCTAACTATGGGTGTACTTATCATCTAATCCAAACTCCTAAAACTACCAGTGTTGTTGGTCAGATTCTAACCACCACAAAAATAAAACCCAAAAAAACAAAACTGGAGTTATTAGTGTGACTTCTTATGTTTGGGTGTATCTTGACCTCTCTAAAATGAAGTACTCCAGAGAAGCTTTAACTTAAGTTTCCTTTTTGTAACCTATGTTCCAGGACCAAAGCTTTGGACACCCAAAGACCAGGTTCAATCTTGGAAGCTTCTCATAAAAGTCTGTCATGTTTTGGCTCATGTTTCCTCCCACCTGCTCTTCTCCTGGGAGTATCAGAATTTGGCTTCCATCTAAGTGTATAAAAATGGAAAGGACCATCATCTCCCATGTAAATAAACAGGCCATGAGTGGCCAGTGAACTTCCAGCCTGGACAAGATAGAGAGACTCAGTCTTGAAACAAAACAAAAAAGTATATGCAGAATAAAAAATAGAAACAAATGCATAAATGCAAGGTCATTCAAGAAAGAAGGACAAAGGCACAGAGACAGGAGATAGTCACATATGAGGGTCAAAGATAAGGCTAGTTTGGCTGAATCATCAAATAAGAAAGGGGAAATGATAACCAATGATGCTAGAAAGATCAATTGGGTCATGGTTTTAAAAGGAATTTTAAAAATCAGTCATTTATCATTTATGCCTTTAAAAAAGTCATCAATGATGAATACATGCGTATTTCTATTTAGAATGGGGAAATCATCAATGCAAGAATAAAGACAAGGAAGCAAAGTAATGCATGCTATACTATATTCTTGCCTAGTTTCAAATGTACATTTCTTACAGTTTATTAAAAAAAAAAAAAAACCTGAATTGTCAGCCTGATCACTTAACGTAGTTTATCCTCAATCCTGAATCCCTTCCCTAATACCTTACATCTCTGAAGAACTCTGAAGAACATCAGTCTCTGAAGAATCTATATACAATTAGGACTTTGACTCAAAGTATAGGAAGACATAGGTGACAAAACAAAGACCTCACCAAAAAACTAGTACAATATCTATAGTGCCAACCGTATTTTACAAATAGAAAAGAATTTTAAAGAATCTGGGTGGAAATGGATCTTTATTATCTAGTACAACTCCCAAAAGCTAACCATGTATTTGGAGGTCTGACTCTACTCAGGGACAATCACTATAAACTTTTGACTGTACTACAAAAAACTGGGACTGATTATCATCATCTTAGATTTAGAGCTGGTAAGCCATCTAATCCAAGTTTATCATTTTACTATTGAGAAAACTGAGTCCTAAAGAGGTTTAAAATGAGTAAAAGAGGGTTTGAATCTAAATCTACTGAATCTAGATACAGTAGTCTTTCTAAATGCATAGTGTTACCTTTCTACAGACAATCCCCTTCTCAATGATCTCTGCAATTATTTTGTACTGATGTACTTTTTCTTAGTTTTGTTTATCTTATACATTCTACACTAGATTCTTATACCATATAATCTGCTTGTTTCTTTCCTATTTATACAAATTGATTTCTCCACATCAAAGGAGAATGCTCTGGTATTCTTCTGTATAGCACCTGAGCTCTTGGCTTCTATGCCCTCAGGGAGTATATAGCCCCACACCTGGCTATGTTGCAATTGTGTCATTCATACTGGATAGGAGAGATCACTTGGAAGTTTTTGTGCCTAGAGGATAAGCTCTAGGCACAAGGTAATAAGGACTGAACTATGGTTGTAGGTCTTGTGAATGGAGAGGAAGGGATATGTGCAAGAGGTACTTTAGAAGTTGGATCAAGCAGGACTTGGCCATTAAAAGTGAAGGTCAAGAAAACTATAAAGTTTTGAGCCCAAGTGATTTTAAAATTAAAGCACTAGAAAGTACTACATGTTTAATTGTATCCTAACTTGATTATTGCCTCTTAGTTGATTAGCATGGCAAAATTAAACTACTCACATCTGCTTCACATCTGAAGGAAGAGTATTTTCTTATTTTTTAGTTTCCATTGAATAATTACCATGATACACAGAACACTGAACATTATCCTGCTGATGAAGATTATCTGAAATATATTTATCCCTTGTATTTTGTGTCTTTGAAGAGCTTTATCAGTGATACAAAACATAACCAGTAACTTTGTGAGGAAGTAGAAAAAATAGAAAACCTTGATTCTTAATCTCTACCACCATACCCCATCTTTCCCCCATATTTCATCCTACTTTGAACATTACTAAATCTAATTGGTTTATTTTATATATTTTAGTTTACTATTGCAGGTAGTTATAAATAGAAATTAGCATTTTTGGAATGTCCCCTCTAAGCCAAAGCCTCAGAGCATTTGGCCAGAATGAATTATTTTGCTTCTCAGTATTTTAGGGGATAGGTCAGGGTTACTATTCCCATTGTACAGACAAGGAAGCAGAGGTCCTGGGACGATGCTTTGTTTATACAAAGTGCCACCTCTACTCCATCCATAGCAGACCTATAACAGAAGTTTGGATTCAGGCATGGAGGGAATTGGCAGCTTTAAGGAGCAAAGCTGTGCCTAAATGTATGTAGATATACATGTGCCATCTTCTCTGGTTAGATTTCATCTGGTTGCACCACAGGAAACACTAGATGGGCTGTATATCCTATGACCAGTGACTTGTGCAGTGGACCCTTGTCCCTCTTGGCCGGTGAAGGCCTGTCGGGAGACATTAAGTTCATATTGGTGGAGATCCTTAGTTAGTGGCTCCCCACAGGGGATTGGGGCAAGATTCCAGTTTCTGTTGAACAGGTGGTAATTAGGTCCCTGGTTGGGGTGAAAAATTGTTTAAACTTTGCTATTCTTGACAACTATCTCTATTTTTCTAAACTTCCCTTTTAAACAAAAGTTTCCAGATAAAGTGGTAGGGCTATAGCTCTGGCAGTCTCTGGAACCCTCTAACTTCCACCTTCCTCAGTAGTCTGGATTTGATCCCGAGTTAAGAATGGACACCCTGCTGTGTGCAGGAAAAAGAGGAAGCATGTTCTTAGCCATGCATCAGTGGAGGCCCCTACTGGGAGAGGGGATTATCACAGGGCAGCCGGCAACCCTGGGCTCCAGCCTGCTGGATTTTTTGCCTTGAGCCACAGGATGTGGAGCAAATGAAAAGTGGGGGCCAAAGTTTTCTTATGAATGCAGTTGAATATTATAATAGATTGGAGTTTGAATAACAGTATTTTCTTATAATAAATAGAGATGGCCCTTTAGCAAAATGATTGTGAATTCATATGGGGGATTCAGAAATCTAAGTACACTTAACTTTAATATTCCACATTTTCAAACCCATATCTTCTGTTGTTTTCTGCCTTACTGTTTTGTTTGTCTAATATTTTAAACTATTTGACCCAAAAGGAAATTTGTTTTAGAATAAAATTCTGCCTAACTACTGTCTTAATAATTTTAATCCTGAACTTTTATAATATTTTAAATTGGAATTTGGAAAAATTGTCCATTCAAGAAAAATGTGAAATTATTCAGTGTCATTAAGTTTGAAATGTATTTAATGTGCATCATTATGTTTATGCCTTCCATACTATTTCTATGACAATAAGTTAATGGTGATAATCATGTTTTATTCTCCTGCTAGGTTAATAAGCCCCAGGATCTAAACCAAATGGTTTAGGTGCAAGTCATTAAATGCTTTATTACTTCCTCATAGCCTTCTTATTCTCCTGCGTCTTTGGGGATTCTCTTTCAGTTGAAGAATTCCAATGTCCACAAAAGCACTTGAACCCCAAGACAAAATTGTTCAAAAAATAAAGTTCCTACCCTTTATAAAGGAATTTCTGCTTCTTTTTCCAACCTCTCTTCTTAAAAAACCTCAGTGTTTTCAGGCAGATTTATGTAGGGTCCTTTGTTGTTACACATTTTACTGACCAAATCAAAACTAATTTAAAACAAGCTATGATTCATAGCAATTGATTAAAATAATACTTTGAAGTACATATCAGCCTTCCTTTTTCATTTATTATGACAAATTTTCAATTGCAAATGTAAATCTTTTAAAAACAAATTGTCCTGGGAATTATATTTATTTATTTATTTATATGATAGCAAAATATTTGAATGTTGATTTTTCCAACACTACTGATTTTCTGTATGGAGCCTGTTTCACAATATACCAAGGAGCTTTTATGGAGTTATAAGATCTTAAACATTTATAGTATGCCTAAGGGTATTAACTTTACTGTAATTTTCTGAAGATTCATTATCAGAATCCTTAATTCATTATAACAGCTCTCATGAAAACCTATAGAAGCAGTGTTTCTTTTATTTTCTTATTTGCACAGTATGAGAGATTCATTGTTCTTTTTAATTTGTTTCATGTGGTGCTTTTGAGTGCATTTCATACAGTGTTGTTATTGAATTTCTGTGACTGTCATTATATATCCATACAACCTTTAGGAACTAATATTCTGGGTTTCCCAGTTCTATAATCTACTTCAAATTTAAGAATTGACATAATTAGCTTCTTCAAAGTTATAACCAGAGTATCAGGAACAAAGCTACAGAAACCCAGGACTGAGGATTAGGATTGGAGAAATAGAACAATAAAAATTTGATTATTACAGCACATGCTTTTTCTTTTTCTGTTAAATTAAACCTGCAGCATCAAATGTTCTGTCTTGTCTGTATTTATTCCCTTGTCTAGTTTTCTCATCTGTTTTCTCTCTTATGTAGCATATAAAAGATAATTCAGACTACCTGAAAATGCACATACAGGATTACATAATTTTATTACCTGATTAGTTATAGTATCTGTTGGGTCACTGAGGGGCTAGTTATATAGCCAGCTGTTTGGTTTTTTTTCTGTACATTTATGAGCACCATGACTACAAAGTACATGAGGATGAAAGGATCATATTATGAGCATCCAAGGCTCCTGAATTGCCAAAAATTAAAACTTTTCTGAGGCAGATACCTTAGAAGAAATAGCTCTTTTTCACCAGTGGCATGCATTAATGAGTTTTACCATTCTTCAAAGTTGTATTGATAATTGACCTTTGAATCTCAACCTGCATTTCTTTAAATGCTTTCACATTCATCATTTTGCTAATATTCATTTCATTGAGGATAATATGGTTGAAATGAAAAATTAGTTTGAATGCAGTTCAGCATGCATTTGTTGTGTGACTCTTACTCTGTTGGAAATGGAGTGACTGATTATAATGGATACATTTAGTGTCATCAAAGCATAATGTTTTAAAATAATGTTTTCTTTTAAAATTTTTGTGAATTTTCCAAGCACTTGTTTCATGTGGTTATAAAGTCAAAGGTACTTTTGACTACTTCAAAATTATTGTTGTTGTTCAGTCGTTTCAGTCATGTCTGACTCTTAATGATGCCATTTGGATTTTTCTTAGCAGAGATAGTAGAATGATTTGTCATTTCCTTTTCCAGCTCATTTTATAGATGAGGAAACTGAGACAAGCAGAATTAAGTGACTTGCTTAGAGTCACACAACTAGGAAGTATCTGAAGCTGGATTTGAACTTAGGTCTTCCTGTCTCCAGGCCTGGCACTCTTATTTGTTGTGCCACCTATTTGCCTTTGCTTAGAAATAGAAAGTATCAGTTTGTCATCTTTTGGCCAGCCAATTTCCCTAATTGTTACACCTCCTGAGTCTGATCAGTAAACATCTTCATTCCATCACAAGGCCCAGATATAAACTAAGGCTTTCCAGAGCTTACACTCCAGTCTCAAACTCTAAACTTCCTTCACAGCATACTGAAGGTAGAGTGGAAGTTCAAAACTGTAATATAATTCTTAGAAGGATTTTTCTTCTTTATAATATAATCTAAAAATCCCTAAAATAAGCACCCTTTGTTTTATACCTATGTTGGCTCTGTATCATGAGAATGTTAAACCATATGAATAGTGATAGGAAGACTCAGGCTAAAGTCCTGGCTCTGCCACCAGCCACATAATCTTGAACAAGTCACTTGAACTTTCTGAGCCTTATATGTTCATATGTACAAATATCTATATATATACACAAATACAAATAATATCTCCTTCTATGGTATGAGATTAGGCTAGAAAAGTAGTGAGATTAAATAGCAGTAGACCATAAACACAATCCTACAATTACAACATTTATGCACAGAGAACCAATGAAATAATGCCAGTAAAGATGTTTATATTTATGTTCACATACCCTCTCCTTCAATTAGTATTTTGTAAACTGTGCCTGAGTCTTCAGAAAATTCATTTGATTTTTATAGCAAAATTTACCCAGCACTTCTGTCTTACATAACTGTTTCTAAAGTATTCAGCTCAATTCAGAAAGCATTTATTAAGGAAATACTACATGCAAGACCCTTTGCTAGGTATGGGCAATGCAACAGTGAAATAAACACAGCTTTAGAAATCTTTGAAAATCTCATATCCTAGTATTAGTAAGTAGTACAGAACAGATAGACAAGAAATAATAATAGTAGTTAAGAATTAGTTAATTGCATAGGAGAGATCAAATCCATTATAGACATATTATAACAGAATCAAAGGGAAACAGATCCATTCTATCTGGAAAGATCAGGGGAAAATATCATAGACCAGGTGGTAAAGGAGTTAGACCTTAAAGAAGATTTCTCTATCAGAGAGGGTAAAGGGAATGTATTCCAAGCCTAGAATATGATATGTTCAGATATAGCATTTCAGGAGAGAACAATAGAAGATTGGGAAATAACAAGTAAGCAGTTTGGTTGAAGCATAGAATACAAGAACGGAAATGCCATGAAGTAAAAAAGAAAAGATCAGTTACATCCAGGGAATGCCTTAGATGCCACCTAAGAAGTTTGACTTTATTTATTTTGCTGGTAAGCAACAGAAAACCAATTAAGATTTATTTTGTAAGTGTCATAATAAGACATGGGTTAGAAGCATTATTTTGACCGAAGGATAGATTGAAAGAGAGAAAGATTTGAAATAAAACTAGGTAGGAGGCTGGTAAAATGATCCAAGCAGAGGAGTGAGACCTGAACTAGGAATGGCAATATTAGGATAAAGGAAGGAGTTTGGATGGGGTGGTTTAAGGTATATCTCATGCCTTCCTGGTTACCTACAGCATAAAAGGCTATCACATGAGGAGTCAGTTCCCTTCTGATTTGGTGAATGTTCCATTGTCACCACACCCAACATGGCCTGCTAACTAGATGCATCCCATATGAAGACCAGTGAGACTTGAACCAGAATTGTAGTCTTGCATAGAATCCTTTCTTTGCTATGGCCAACAAAACTTCCTTTTGTTAACTTTAGGACAATCTACTAGTATCTCATTTTGTTCTAGTCCTACATCTAAAGCATTGGAGCTATTTGATTGAGGCACAATCTAAATAAATTGAAAAAATATTTCCAAAATAGAAATGATAATTTTTAGTCACTTACAGGATTGTAGGGTTGAAGGAAAATAAGAAGTCAAGGATTACAATTAAGATTCTAGCTTGGATGACTAAGAGAATAGTGGTACTATCTACATAAAAAGAGAAGTTGGAAAGAATGACAGGTTTTGGGAGACAGCTGATGCATAATTTTGGACATGTTTAGTTTAAGATGTTTTCAGAACATGTAGAAGAAATGTCCAGGAGATAGTTGGAAATGTACCAGGACTCAGGAGAAAGATCAGGGCCAGATGGCATTTAATAAGTTTTAGCAACAAGCATTTATTAAGCTTCACCTAGGTACTAGGAATATAAAAGGAAAAATAAAGTAGTATTTATCCTCAGGAAACATCATAAAAAAGTTTTCATAAGATTCCTTCTTATCACTATTGTGCTCAATTAAATAAGCATTTATTGGGAGCCTATTGTACATAACCACTGTGCTAAGAAAGTAACATTTAGGTAAAATAGCCTTTGCTATTTGCTATATTATTGTTCTGTAAGAAACGACCAGCAGGACGATTTCAGAGAGGTCTGGAAAAAACTTGCATGAACTGATGCTGAGTGAAACGAGCAGAACCAGGAGATCGTTGTACACGGCAACAACAATACTATATGATGATCAATTCTGATGGACATGGCTCTCTTCAATAATGAGATGTTTCAAACCAGTTCCAATTGTTCAGTGAAGAAAGGCATATATACCTAGAGAGAGGGATATGAAGGTGGACCACAACATAACATTTTCATGCTCTCTACTGATGTTTGCTTGCATTATGTTTCCCTTCTCAGATTTTTTTTTCTTGTAGATCCGATTTTTCTTGCACAGCAAGATAACTGTAAAACTATGTATACACATATTTTATTTGTCACATATTTTAACATAATTAACATGTAGTAGACTTCCTGCTGTCTAGGGGAGGGGTGGGGGCTAGGAGGTAAAAATTTTTAACAGAAAATTTTGCAAGGGTCAATGTTGAAAAATTACCCATACCTATGTTTTGCAAATAAAAAGCTTTAATAAAATGAAAAATAAATAAATTAAAAATAATTTTTTTTAAAAAGACAGTACAGTTCTTAGCACATGGTAAGCGCTTAATAATTGCTTCTTTCCTTTCCTTTCCTAAGCATAGATCTGACCCTATTGCTCTCCTCCTTAAGAATCATGAATGGTTCTCTGCTATTTTCCAGGATAAAATATAAACTCCTTTATAAACTGGCTTCAGCTTGTCTCTCCAGATTTATTTCACATTCTTTCCCTTCTTATATTCTGTATTCCCACCAAACCAGCATACCTGTTTCCTGGATTCAGGATTTTTTCTCCCACTTCTGAGTCTTTATATTGGCCGCCTCCCATTTCTAGAATATATTCCCTCTTCACTAGCATGTCTTAGAATCCTTACCTTCTTTCAAGGTTCATCTTAGATGTGTTTCCTTAAAGGAAGCTTTCTCATTTCCTCTAAGCTGCTATTGGTCTTGCCATGTCATTGAAATTATCCTCTATTTACTTATTTCTTTACATATCTCCCAGGATAATATAAGCTTGTTAAAAGGACTGTTCTTTATTGTTCTTGTTGCTTTTGTATCCCAAATCAAGTATAAAATACCTTGTGTCTCAAAGGCATTTAATAAATGCTTGTTCAGTTTTTGAACTGAAATACCTTGAAATAGTATGTGGACTTTAGAAAAGTATCTTTTTGACACAATTTCTATAATAGAAAATCTTAGAACTTCTTGAGGAAACTGATTACACTCACTTATTAGATATTTATTTCCTGAACAAATTACTCTCCAACCCCAAATTATTCCATGATGGCTTTATCTGAGACATCATTAAATTCCAAATGTTTGTGGACGTTTTCATATTATCGGCATGCTTCATGAATTATAGGATGTCTTAGAAAATGTGTGAGTCTGTTAAAAGAACCACTCTAGTCATACATTGATTTTAAATGACTCTGTCACACGTGAAAACAAATCAGATTGTTGCTGTTAATGAGCTTTTCAATTTACTATTCAGTGGATCAGATAAGTGGATTTAAGAGGTAATGATCCTATTTAGTACTGAAGCTTGACTGTCAGATCCTAGTAGTTGAGGGAATCTCCAGGGACAAAAGCGTTGACACAGTTCTAGAAGGGATGATGAGAATCCAAACTAATGGATGATAAAAGGAAGAGTATAGGTTAGAAAGATAACTGTGAATTAAAGCTTTGCCATGTGGCAGTGTTGACTGTTTTTCCATTATTTTATTAGATAAAATCTGATGCAGTGAGAAACTGTTTTGGCAATGGAGCACAATAGAAATACAAAGCTTTTTGTAGCTTATTCCTTCCTCCTTGTTACTCATTACAGAAATGACAAGAAAAGTTTTTCTTTGTATAGTTTGTTATCAAAAAGGAAAATAGTCTTATTTTAGAAGGCAAATATTATTGACTACAATTAGCTTAAAATTATACTATCTGAGCATTAAAATAAAGAAGATAACAAGGTCATTTTTTTTTACTATATTATAGGTTCCTTGAGGGCAGGAACCATGACTTATTTAAATCTCTGAATCCATCCCAACACCTATGACAATTTCTTGAAAATAATTATTTAATTAGTTGGTTTGCATTTGAATACTTTAATAATCCCTGTAACATAAAATTATTTGCAACATAAAGACAGCATTCTACCTAATTGGTTTTATAGAACAAATATGGCCTAGTAATAATAAAGAGAAACAGCTTGTGAATATTTGTCATGAATTTCCATGTTAAAATAATAAATGTAAAAATATATAATAATAGCATTTCAAATATGTTGACAAAAGCTTTCCTATGATCAATTAAGTTTTATACCTGAAATCAATCCTAGTTTACCATCAAAATAACAACACAATAAGCTTACTTAATAATAAAATTCATAAAATCAAATTATTTTTTCAATAGGCACAGATAAAATACAATATTCCTTCATGCTAAGAACATTAAAAAGTATAAGACTGTAATGATTTTTTCCTTGATTATTTATTTAAAATGAAAAACTGCATTATATATAATGGCAAAACAAGACCATTTAAAACAAAGATTCCATCTTTACTACTACTTTTCAAACTAGTTTTTTACAAATGCTAGCTAAAACAGTAAGACAAAAAATAAGGAAATAGGTATTCACAAATAAAAATTTAAAATATATCAATCAAATAATATTGAGAAAATCCAAGAAAGTCAGCAACAAAAAACTACCAAGATAATTTGGTAAAATAGTAGGGTAAAAAATAAACCCATAAAAATCATCAGCTTTTCTATGTATTTCTAACAAAACTGACAGAAGAGAGCAGACAAGAGGAGGCAGGAGACAGAGTCAAAACATTGTCAAGAAGGGAAACGATAAAAGGAGAAAGAGGACAAACAGGAGGAAAAATAGGATAGAGAGAAATACAAAGTAATCATAACTGTGAATAGGAGAGACATACATAGAAGCATACATTAGAATAAAAGTAAGGAGCTGAAGCTTTGGCTGAAGTAAAAAAAAAATCAGGGGTAGCAATCCTGAACTAGATCTAAGGAAGGAAACTACATGTTGCTTAAAGGTTCCATAGACAATGAAGTAATATTAATACTAAACATATATGAACTAAGTGATATAGCATCCAAATTCTTTAAGAAGTTAAGTGAGTTATAGGTTCATGACCCAAAAAAAGATAGAGAGCAATATGAAATATAAAAGATAATTTTGATTAAATTAAATTAAAAAGCTTTTGCACAAACAAAACCAATGTAATCAAAATTAGATAAAACTGGGAAACAATTTTTATAGCAACTATCTCAGTTAAAGGCATCATTTCTTAAACACATAGAAAACTGAATCAAATTTCTAAGATTACAAGTCATTTCCCAATTGGAAAATGGTCAAAGGATGTAAAACAGGAAGTTTTCAGATGAAGAAATCAAAGCTATCTGTAGACATATGAAGAAGTGCTTTAAATCACTTGTTAAATAGTATTTTATTGTTTCAAATACATGCAAAGATAGTTTTCAACATTCATCTTTGCAAAACCTTGTGTTCCAAATTTTTCTCCCATTCTTCCCTCTTCCCTCCTCTCCAAGACAGCAAATAATCTAAAGTAGATTAAACATGTGCAATTCTTCTAAACATATTTGCCTTACTGCACCAAAAAAAAAAAAAAAAAAATCAGATCAAGAGGGAAAAAAATTTAAAAAAAACAAGAAAACAAATAATAACAAAAATGGTTTTAAAAAAATGCTATACTTTCACCCACATTCAGTCTGTATAGCTCTCTCTGGATGTGGATGATACTTTTCACCACAAGTCTCTTGGAATTGCCTTGAATCACCTTTTATTGAAAAGAGCCAAGTCTATCACAGTTGATCATCACATAATCTTCTTGTTACTGTATACAGTGTTCTCTTGGTTCTGCTTACTTTACTCAGCAGCAGTGTACATAACTCTTTCCAAGTTTTTCTGAAATCAGATTGCTCATCATTTCTTTTTCTTTTAAAAAAATTATTATTTTTATTATAAACTTAATCAACAAATAGGAGCATTTTAATATATGTGAACAGAAATAAATACTGTATAATAAACCCCAAACCGTTTTTAACGATATTAGATTTAACATTAACAAAGTTGCTCAATCATATCTTCATCTGAACATCTTTGGGTTTTTTATGTATTTTACAATGTTTTGTTTATGTTCTTTTCTTTCTTTTTTTGCATCTCTATCACTTCCCATTAACCCATGACTCTTTTGATAGAAAACATTCTTTATAACAAATAATTATAACCAAGCAAAACATATCAGCTTATTAGATTATATCTGAAAATACATGTGTTATTCTGCATTTCTAGTTTGTCATCTTGCTTCCAAGGGATGTAAGTGTGTTTTTTCATTAATCATCTTTTTTTTAATACTATACTTATGGTTTGCATAGTTCTCTCTGGAAATGGATGGTACTTTTCACCAGAAGTCTCTTGGAATTGCTTTGAATTATCTTATTGTTGAAAAGAGACAAGTCTATCATA